>JAJHUR010105457.1:0-15856 GCA_027495735.1 Lutjanus campechanus
CTCTTCCAGTACAATGGCAGTGAATGGTGACCACGGATAAAACGTTAAAAATAGCACACAAAACAAACACAAAATGTCTCCATCTTGCTTGTGTGGTGTAATCCAAGTGTCTGCAAGCCGCGACATTAAAAATTAACCGAAAAAGACGCCATTTTCGCCATGTTTTTAGCAGAAATATCAGCTGTTGCACGTAGCCGGTAAGATGTAAACATGGCGTCGATCTCGCGAGACTTCGTATATATCCTAATGGCCGCACACGCGGAGCCCCCCCCGGAGAAAAATTCACCAGCCATACTGATACTGTACTTTATACTGTTTCCCGAAAGATACTTTTTCAGATATCGAATCAATTTTAACAAAAAGAAAATTATATTACACACCTGGTGGAAAAAAAACAGTAAAACAATGTGTCTCTGGAAGTAACCAGTCACCAGCATTATTTAATCTTGGTGCAAACATGCTGCGTGCTTAATGGTTCATGAGCTTTACTCCTTAGCTATCGAAATTTGATATCAAACGACATAAAAGTATCGAACTTCGATACCCAGCTCTACTTACCAATAGTCAGGGTTGGGAGGGTTACTTTAAAAACGTAATCCAGTACAATTACAAGTTACCTGTCAAAAATTGTAATCAGTAACTTACTCTAAGTATCACAATATTAAAGTAATGTACCTGATTACTTTTAGTTACTTTTGGATTACTTCAATACCAAACATGCAAATAAAGACAAGAGAGCAAAAAATATCAGCCTATATAATGTTAAGGAGTGATGAGATGAGGGGTAGGGATTAATATTTTCTCGAAAATGACACATTTTGACCGCATGATCACTTTAGTCTATTATCTGGTGGTATTTATAATTATTATTGAGGCAGAAGAACATCATTTCAACATTAATCAACATTATTATGAACATAATATAAACTGTACAGGCTGTGTACAGCTCGACCTTCGCTGTGGCTGCATGTGAGGATATATGCCAAGTTCAGCCTTTGATCTCTCTCTCTCTGACTGAACAGCCTCATAGAAGTGATATTTTACTTAGATTTTATTTTTTAATTATTCATATTTTAAACAAACAAAATTCATCGGGTCATTTGGGGTTTTTAAAGTTGAGCCGAAACCAATACATTACGCTCGTATTCAGGGCTTCAGCTGAGCGCAGCAGATAACTCCCATGCGTGCGTCAATGTTCAATATATTCGGCTTAATAAAGTAAAACATAAATCTCTAAAACAGCTCTCACTCACTTGGTGTGAGGCTTCAGATGGATTCTTCGGCAGTTTTTGGCGTCTTTCCTCAGTGAGGCTCTTTTTGCCACAACCAGCTGCTGACATTAAATCCATGGGATGCAGCAGCAGTCTTTCATCCAGATGTGTTTTGGATAAAATAAAAATACAGTGTTCTTGAAACTTTCACCTGGAACTTTGTCTGATAGTCCAACTGGCAAACCTTATAATTTACAGCACAGAGCAGGTCAAATAATGCAGAGGATAGCAGGAGTAGCAGAATTGACAGGTTATTGACAGGTTAGCAAGCTAACAAACATTAACTTTAGCTCACTGGATTTCTGTGTATTTCGGCAAATGTTAGCGGTTTGTCTCCGTACCTGTAGATGTTTCTTTAAATTGGACGTCGAGTCTCTGGATGATGGCAGTATTTTCTGCTCTGTACTGTGATGTTGTTGTTCCCCTTTTCTGATTTAAACGCAAAATGATGTCGGAGTTTCCATCCCGCGAAAGCATAAGCCATAATGATGAACAGCCACTGTTTTAACGTCCTTATCTTACATCATTTACACACGGATCGAGGCTTCGCGGGTGGTCGTTTAATGTGTTGGTTTGTTGTGGTGTTGTGTGGTAGTGTCACAAAGCATGCGCACTGTGCATGTGTCTGCTGCAGTGTATTATATCCCGTTTGGTTTTAAAATGTAATCCTGCTAAGTAATCACCGTTTTTATCAAATATACCGGTAATCTGATTACATGTTTTTTTCCTGTACTGTAACGGATTACAGTTACCTTTTTTTTGTATCCTAATTACGTAACGCCGTTACATGTAATCCGTTACTCCCCAAGCCTGCCAATAGTCAGACCATTGGTTACTATAAAAGGTTTGTTTAAAAGGGTCAGGTTTGTGGTAAAAGCAGCCTTATTCCACATCTGCATTTATGATAACAGACACATATACATGCAGCTGTGTTTATGGCTTATATAGCAGCAAGAACAGAGTGCACATGACTCATAGAATAATCTCAGTATAAACCAACCGCTCTCAGCAGGAAAGCAGAAAAGTTGTTCAGCGTTGTTTCTCATGC
This sequence comes from Lutjanus campechanus, assembly GCA_027495735.1. Lineage (NCBI taxonomy): Eukaryota > Metazoa > Chordata > Actinopteri > Lutjaniformes > Lutjanidae > Lutjanus > Lutjanus campechanus. Next base: position 2,320 of record JAJHUR010105457.1, read on the forward strand.
TGCATTTTTATCTTGTTTGCTCTAAAGTGTGAGAGCTTAGAGACCTGGGTGTCTTAGGAGGATGACACTAAGTCAACAGGACTTGTTGTAGCTTGTGAGGGAGGTTTGGGAACAAAGATAAGGGCCCTCGTAACAGGGTGCATTCTCGAGCAAAGCGCAGGTGTCGATGAGATTTCAAGCCTCTACTTTGGACTCAGTTGCAGTATAAAAGACACTTAGTCAGCGAGCTATTCTTAGAGTACTAAGTAGTTAAAATAAGGGGAGGAACATACTGCTGTTAATGCCAGATAAAGCTGTCACTTAGTTCAGAACATTCTTTACTACAAAAAACTCTTCATTAAATAGTTCCTATATGATCAAAGTGTACATAACCAACCATCATAGAAACCTCTATGGAGTACATACCAGATACTAGTGCCAGACAAGTAGGAATGACTACAGAAAAAGTACAAAGTACAATAATTCTGCCTTATAATTATAGTGTATAAATGTTTTTCTTTGACTTTATTTCAGTTCCCAAGCCTCCGCAGCTATTCATTTGACAGCTTTTGTCTCTCTGTAACATGCTCTCATCTTCAGTCCTAGCCTGCACTTTGAATTGCCTTCAGCTCTGTAGATGAAAGAACATTGATTGAACTACTATAAATACCATATGAATATGGATGTTCATAGCTCTTATGCATCTCTTTGGCCTTGGAACATAAAGTATTCCCACAGTTATTTAAATTATGATCAAACATTGTAAGTTTTTCTGTACAGCCAACAACTGTAAGGCAGATTTTCTCTCATATTTAAGATAGTCCCCTATGACTGAAATCACAACATTGTAGATTCAGTGGCTTGTGATTGCACAAGGATGTAGAGCTATTTATTCTTCTTCTTTTTTTTTTTTTTGCAGATAGAGAAATAGCTTTCCTATACAAAAGGTTCCCAGATGTAGCAATTGAACTGTGACAGTCTTGTTTTTGCAAGATCTCCTGGATAAATTTGCAGTTTTAATCATTTGATATTTGCAATGGATGTATGTTTTTGGGTTTTAGGACAATAAGAAAACAGTCAAGAGCACTGCCAAAGACGGAAATGGATGTGAAGGAAATGCAATTTTCTTTCTCTGTACTCATCATCAATCCCACTTGAAAACTATTTTCAACCTTGAAAAGAAAAAAAAAATCTTTATTTATGTTGTCATTGTTAAGAAAGCAGCAGGGAATTTAAGATTTTTCTTATTTTTCGATCAAAGAATGTGTAGTTTGTGTTAGAGCGTACTACTGGTTTTGGAAAATACAGGCAAATGAGCTGAATAAACTAAGTTAAATTAAATTGGGAATTTCTGACAGGTTGGACAGTTTGTCCGCCTGCTGTCCTCTCAGCAGCTATACTTGTGACATGAGCTGGTCCTCAGCATAGAAACCCTCCAAAAAAAGGTTGGAGTCAACGTAGGTTAAAGGGACAGTTCAGTGTTAAATCAAAAAAAAATTTTTTTCTCTCTTATCTGTTGTTCTGTTTATCCATCCAGAGTGTTTTGGTGTGACTTGTCAACTTTTTTTATTTTTATATCTTTATTTCATCCTTTAGTTATTATCACAGTAACAATTATTCTTCCTGGGGTCCACACACAAGACATTGAAAACATCACATAATAGAGAGTACACAAAGCAAATAACAAAGGAAAAGGAAATAAAAAATAAGTGAAAATAGTAGTTTTCTCACATTCATAGTGTCAACTCAACAGCAATTCAAGGAATCAAGGCAGATCATTTATTATCATTGCACAACACAGGATTGTGCATGTACAGTGGAATTAGATGTGTAGTTCCTGTATGCTAGACACAAAATACAACATACACCTCATAAATTAAATTCAAAATGTAATGGGATAAAATATAAAACAAAAATTTAATAAAACAATATGTACACTTATTTACATACATGTATACAACCAGGAAATAATTCTGTTGTGCTTTTTCTTAAGTCAGTTGAAAGTTCAGCAACTGGGAAACAATCTTCATCAACTGTGACCGTGTTTGTGTGAAACTGGTTAACTCGTCAAGTTCAACTGCTTGATCGGAGATTTTGTGAGCATAAAAGTTTCTGTTTTCCTGTTGTTCAGCCAGCCTGAATCTCATTTCATCTGTTTTATTTTCCTGACCAGACAGGTCAGAGGCTGCTCCTGGCTAATGTCTAGCCAGGAGCAGCTGTAGCATGGCTACATGGCAAATAAAAATGTTAATAAGAAAGCAAAATATAGTATAAATAACTGCATAATGCTACAAGTGTACATTAAAGCATTGTCTGTGTTAGCACCATAAGTGTAATCAACCTTTGCATACAAAATCTCATATGTATCATAAACTGATTTCTTTCTGAATAACTGCTGCCCTCGATTTCCTTTTACTGGTAATCTGAGTTAAATGTAATGGTAGTCTGTTTTGGTTTGACATTGCCTTATTCATTACAGTTTTCTTTAAGGGATTGGTGTCAGGTAAAGATAATGTGTATCATCCCATAAATGCAGATCTGGTTTCATAGTAATGTCTATCATTGGTGTGTGCTAGCTGTGAGTATAAGTATGTTGGTTTTCTTAAGGCACAAATGTTTCTTATGAACTAGACCAGGCTGCATGCCAGTCTCTCTTCTGCCTTTATTCATGACAGCCTGGCATGCATCCTATTCCTCATTGAGCAGTGAAGAGTGAGGCATGCAGCTCTGCTTTCAGTGAGCTGGATCTTATAAAGCTTGTGTTTTGAAGCAGTGGACCAAATTGCAGGACAAAGACCGTATTACTTGTTTACTGTAAGTGTTATCTTTGTTAAAAAGTAATCAATGTAATTTTGATCCAAATGCCTCGACTCATTTTAGTAACCTTATTATTTATGTGGGTTGACTGGCGGGGGCTGTAGAGATGTCTCCTCTCTTCAATATGATGGAACTAGATGATACTTGGCTTCTGGTGCTCAAAGTGCCAAAAAAATACATTTGAAAAACTCAATAGCAGTGACTCTCTTCAGAAATCATGACCTGATTACTCACGATAATCTGCAAACCTTGTTGTGAGTAGTTTCGTGTAGGAAGTATTTTCTTTCTGCTGCCGCAAACCATATCACCGTGCAGAAGGAAGCATGTATCTACTCATGGATCTGACGCTTGTGCTCATGACAGCGTGGGATGTAAACATGTTGTCCTCCTCGCCTGAGCTGTAGCCTTTTGTCCATGAGCAGATAGGATCTTTCTTCTGCATGGTGATACAGATGGCGTTCGGTAGGAAGAAGATAGTTCCTACATGAAACTCAAAACAAGGTGACATGTCTGTCTATGGCCCTTTACTGTATATTGTAAGCAAACAGTGTGCACATGAACGTGGCTTCAAGCTAAGGATCTACATTGAAGATTTAGGCTAAAAACATGGTTTAAATGATGTCTTTCAAGTTAACTTGGCATGTCAGGGCTTTAGGAGAGTTGGATTATATCAGATGAGCAGTATGGAGGAATTTAATGTTTTTTTTGGTCTGTTTTTTTTTCTTCTTTTTTTTCCTTATGTTTGAAAGCTGTTCACCTTTCACTTACATTGTTTGGGAGATTCTGCAACACTGTTTTCTTGCGAAACTCCATAAGTGTCTTGTGGGCTAAGAAACTAAACTTTGATAATTAATATTATTTTTAATTAATATGTATTATTGTATTTAATATTATTTGGGTTTTTTAGCCTTTATTATTATAGGATAGCTGTAGATAAACAGGAAATGGGGGCAAGAGTGGGGTAAGACAGAGTAGAGTACTCAGCCTCTGTACATGGGCTGCACACTCTACTGAGCTGGGCTGCCCATTGCAATATATATTCTAACATTCTTGAATAAATTTCAGTTTAATATAGCCAGATTTAGAATGCGTTTTCTTTATTTGTTGTGGCCCGCGAGCTGGTCATAACAAGTGTAAAATTAGATTTGCCCATAATACAGGAAGAGTATAATATACATCTACCTGAAATGCTTTCTCTAAAGCACAGAGGAAAAAACTAACCTTGGAAAATCCCATTAATCAGACCTCCTCTCATAAATGATTAATTTTCAGTGAAGCCAGCTTACAGGATGAAAGAGTAAAATGATTTACTCACAATATCAACAATGAGAGCCATAACTAATGTCTTGTACCTGCTGAAGAGTTCTTGTAGTAAATGTTGTAAGGACAAATTTGAAGTGTGTGGAGATATCATAAAATGTGAGGAACAGACTGAGGCTTTTATGAACTGTATGAATGGTTTGTCACTTGAAATCTTATGCAACATGTTATACTGTGTCTGACTGAGATGTAAGGAGAAACTCTTCATCAGTATATAACAGCTAATTTGTGTTCTTTCCATTGTAGGTTTGGTCGAGAGACCATAAAAGGCCATGCTGGAATTTATTGGAATCAAATAATCTTTCCTCATTAACTTAATTTTATCAATTTCAAGTTAATTCAAGTTCAAGGTGCAGGAGACAATTCTGGAGAAAGATCGCTGACCCTGTCCCAGGTTGTCAAATCACCAACAAGTTGGATTGGTACCTTGAAGATAAATGATTCTTGAGTCTCATTCTTAGGTTTTGGGAATGAGAACCCAAACAATCAACTATGTTACTGACCTGTGATTGGCCAAAGTCCCCCGTGACAGGCTTGATTGTCTAAAGCCTGAAAACAGCCAAGAGGAGGAACAGAAGTAGTTTTCTTTCACTCTACTTGATTTACATTATACTAAATGGCTATTATGGAATGTTTACCCAACAGTGCCAAAAATAAACTGCCTACCCCAGCTTTAAAATTTTTATATTCACACCACTGCGAAACTTAGAATCACCAGTTTCCTTTAAGTCTTTTAACTTAAAATGATCTGTTGAATGAATGTACTCCTGAATGTTCATTCAACTCATTAAACTATTATCAGACTTCCCAGCATGTATTGTAAAACACTCCAGAGACCCTTCTTTTTTGTTTGAAGAAAACATGCATGATGGAAACTAGAGGTGCATAGATTGTTTTCGGTATCTGTTCAATAAATAAAAATATTTGTCCCTATATCTGTATTTGGATAGAAGACAAGTTGTGTCTTCGTTGTGTTTAAATTGAGCTAATAAAATATCTTTCTGTTGAGGAGAATGATCTTGGTGCTTTAAATCATCATTTTCCAAATAATAATGAGCAACTTTGAATAGAAGAAATATCTGTTATCAGTGCATTATTTGTGCTTCCATAAATAACATATTTGGCATCCCTAATGGGTGTCTTTAATAGATATTAAATCAAGGTTGTTGTATGACAACACTGTTAACCACAATGCATCAAATTCAGTCCCTAGATGCACTTACAAAGGTTACTAGGAGCAAACCCACACATTGACTTTGTATTATCTCTGGTACAAAGTGGCTCCAACAGGCAGCAGCTGTAAGGTCTTCATGCCAAATGACAAACTGTTAACTGAGAAAATATAAATGTAAAGCATTTGACTATGTGTCAATGTGACTAAACAGCTGTTGATTCAACTTAATATCTTAAGTCTATTGAAAGTGCATTTCTTGGTGACCTTACCTCAGTTGGTTTCACATTTTCAATATTCATAAGAGAACTTTGAACTACAGATTCAACCTGAGTTCAGTTAACTCACACATTTAATGCAGCAAGAGAACTCGTGTTTTTTTTGTTTTTGTTTGTTTGTTTGCTTGTTTTCTTTTCAGTTGAACCTGCTTAAAATGACTTGCAGTGCACAAAAGTGAGGAGTTAAGGGAAAAGTTAACCTTTACTGACCCATAGCAGCAGTTGGCAGCAGTGTGCTGTCACAGGGGATTTGAGCTTTATTCTCTTACTGGCATGGAAAAATACTGTTGACCAGAAGAGAATAAATACTGTGCACTCTTCTGCACGTTGTATCTGGATATTTTTTTCCCCACCTGGTGCAAATGGAAGGGGATCATGTAATTGTGTGTGTGTGTGTGTGTGTGTGTGTGTGTGTGTGTGTGTGTGTGTGTGTGAATGAGTGTGTGTGTGACTGGACCTGCATCTTCTGGAGCTGGAGCTAATCCCAAATACTAATGGACTGATTAGCCTAACCTTTTTTTTAGCATGTGCAAGACTGTACACTGAAGGACCTCTGTGATTCAGAAACCCTGAAAAACATCACTTTTATGCCATCATGTTTTTAAGACCAGAGACATTATGTTTTCAGGTCATCTTGTTCTGGTGAACGCGATATCTCAAGAATGCCTCGAAGAAATTTCTTCAAACTTTGCTCAAATGTTAACTTGAACTCAAAGATAACCTGAATAGATTTTGATGATCGCAGGTTAAGGTCATGGTGATCTCACTGAACACACTTTTGGCTATAATTCAAGATTTCTTATAGTAATTACGACAAAATTATACACAAATATCTAATAGGATAGAATGATGCAGTGATGACATTATCCAAAAGGTCAAAGGTCAACTTCACTGTGACATCAAAATGTTCAGCACTCTATAATTCCTCTGTACTACTCTGTAAGAATAGTCTCTAAGTCAAGATAGTGTTTCTCACTGGAGATTTTTCACTGGAAGCATAATGGGAACTTCCATTTACAGGTCAATGTAGTGGGAAATTCCATATTAAATTCCTTCAAAAGGACAGACATGAATGTAAACTACAGCTTGACTGGTTGGTGGAGACAAACAGCTGCGAGGCAGTAATCCAACAGCTGACCTCTCACTCTTCTTAATCAGCTGCTAAGAGGCACAAGTGATCAACAACGGCTTCAGTTTGAAATCTTGATTAAGCAAGGGACAATGTATGTGAAGGTCATGTTAATGTTGGCAAAACTTTGCACATCTCTGGCAGTTGTGGTGGCATTGCGGTAGGTGCTTCACCATCTGTTGCCTGGTGGGTATTTGCACTCTACCATGCGTTCTTCTAGTTTACAATAGGTTGCTCTTTTTGGAAATGAATATCACAATAATAGAGAAGATGCGAGCCTCATGTATCAATATTACATGTTTATATTCATGCAACCTTTCATTGTACAACCAGCCCATGAGAGTTCATAGTGTTACTGTCCAGTAGGCACAACAGGGTGGAAAAGGGTGTCTGTGTTCCTTCGCCTCTTGGTTTTTGGTATTGTGCTTCAATTGTTGAGCATTGGAGCGGCACAGGAGGAGGATGATCAGCTGCGTCCTGCCCAGGAGGAGCTGATGACCCCTGAGTCAACCTCATCTGTTTTCCCCCCGTGGACAAACACTGCAGGAGCTCAGAGCAGGCTGCTGCTGAGCTGCTGATCATGTATCACCAACAGAATCTGCTTACAGCAGCCAGCAGCACTCCACACATCACTGCAAAGAAGGCTGGGGAAACAGCTACTGTGTCATGTACACCTGTAAGATATGGTAAGTCAGGTGAAAAAACCTCGACTCAAGCTGATAAAACACTAATGGGGAAAAAAACTCAAACCTTGTAGTTAAAGTGTGGCTGGAATTGTATTAAACTCCTGACACCATGAATAGTAAGTATGCAGTGCACTGATTTCAGTCGTAGATTACACCTGCTTCTTCACTGTGTGTGTGTGTGTGTGTGTGTGTGTGTGTGTACAGGTTTTCATTTCTCAAAGAAAATAACCAGTCAACATATGAAAAACGATACTCCCTGGATAATATTTTCATGAGAAAAAGGCTCATATTTTGTATGAATTTGAGAGGGTCCATTATTCATTACAAATACTGTTTCAAATGATGATCGCTCAGAAAAACACTGCTCATAATGCTCTCATCCTCAGTAGATCAACCTGGCAGGAGAAAATTAAACGCACAATGCAACTGTAGTGGTTGTAATGTTCTGTGGCTGTTCACTAAGATATTATTTGACCTTTAAAGGTTCATGGACGAGTCAGTTTGGCTCGTATCCATTCTCAGTTCTCTTTTCCAGCAAAGATGCAGAAGAGCAAGCTCAGCATCCAGCGGAGAGGAATGAAGAAAGAAGAGGAGAAGAGAGGGGTGGAGAAGTCATTAACTGAAAATTGATCAGGTCTGGTTCTACCCAGCTCTAATGCCAATATTCTTCCAAGGCTGATGTCTTTGTTAACACCAAAACAAGTAATCAGTGACCCTATTACACAGACTACAGAAGCCCACTAATGATTTTGTTTACAGACAGAGAAGAAAGATAATTATCGTGCAAGTGTCAATACAGCAGGCAGGCTGCACTCTTTTAATTTATTCACAAAGGGGGAAAAAAAATACATTGATATCATGTTTTTCCTACGACATAAATTAGTGAGTCACTTAATATGTTTTGAATTAATGTGATGGACAAACACTTGTCAATTGCGCTAATTAGTGTGAGACAGATTGTCATTCACAGAAAGGCTTTGAAATTGTAATATGATTAGTATTGCCTTTGCTGTTTTGTGCATTTTTTCTTCTTCTTTTTAATATTGTATGATATGTGCCTATTTGTTTCCTCCTTGGATATATGATTTTACATGTATTGTGCATGAGAAAGAAAGAAAGAAAGAAAAAGGAACAATGGAAGACATTCCAATAGTTTGGATTACTGGAATGGGGTTATACGAGGTATTTATCACCAGTCAGTGTATTACCCACAGTAAACGCTGGCCAACGCTGTGTGACTTTGGTGTTTTAAAAGGTTAGATTGAATTCACCAAAGCCAGCAACAGCAACCCAGCATATATTGATTGAGGATATAACATAAAAGGAGGGTAGAAAGAAACAAGAAAGGAGAGAAAAAATAGTTTAAAAAAAAGGAAAAGTGGTGAAAAATAGGCAACTAAATATTGGTCTATCAGGTCTGGTTATCTAAAAGTATAAACATTTGAACTTGACTAATGGTCATCATGAATGCTGCCTTTGACAGTACTTTTAAATCTTCGGAGCACTATACGACACTGCAGGCTGCATCATATGGCTCCATGTAACTCCCATTACAAACAGATAAGAAACACAGTAGCTGACTGACAACTAAGAGACTCCATATATCAACTGTGAAAAAAAAGCCAGTGCAGGGGCCGTGTTTGTGTGGGAGTGTTTCTGCAAGTACTGGTGAGGAAGTACACTTTGAGTAATACATCCATAAGTGTGAGGACTTAACATGCCAAATCACTGGCAGCAGAAATCTGATCTCTCTTGATGATTACAATGTAAACACTAGTATTACACTGATTTTTATAGACTTTCTTTCCTGCATTTTGGTGAATGAAAACAACAAAATAAGTGCACATTTTTTGGCAAACAGATGCCTGCTATGACTGACACTTACTATTTGGAAAACACAATGAAACCACAACAATTAGCCTTACCTAGTCCAATTTATGATTCAGTTACAATAACACAGACAATGGATATTTCACAAATTATTTTTTTTCTAAGAGTATGTTAGTTGGGCTTTAAAAAAGTGCCCATTTTCTTTAAAAGCTTTCTGAAAGCAACAGGAATTCCTCCAGGACATCTGAAATTTGCCTTAGCATTTCTTCCTTAGCACTCTCCATTTCTTTCTCTGTCTCTCACTCACTGAGGAGGCACAAGCATGGATGTATGGAACTTCCGCATCACTTGCATGCCAGAAAATGACTGTGTAGCTGTATTGGTGTCCAGGTGTAGAGTTGTATGGTCTGCACACACTTTATAGTGCTAGAAAAGGAGAAAAAGGTGTGAAATTTTGTCATAAATCAGGAGAAATGCAGGAGAATTATGAACCTGGGAGGGAACTGTAAGAGGGCAATGAAAAATGCGAGTTTCCTGGGAAAATCAGGAGGGTAGACAAGTGTGGAACCAGGTTCAAGTTTTTTTGAAGGGTGACCAGTGTGCAAAACATCCAGTGGTAATCTGGTACCCCCCCCCCCATTCTAGTGCTCTTAGTCCTTCACAAACTTAATGAGCAATATACAAGATTTCATGGATGCAAGCCAATACAATCAACTATATACACCCATTGCACTCACATCACCCAGGCTAATATCGTTTAAAAGGCCACTCACACAACTATATAACAACTATGCCCTACAACAGAATCCACTCAGTAAACTCAACTTTCTTTAAAGACAAACACATGCACACCTGTGTGTTTTCATCTTATGTACAACAGGTCAAATCAAGGCTAGGATAAAGACTGAAAGGATTTTCTTATCTTAAAAAAGAATGGACCACAAAAGTCTTTGCTTGGCCTCTACTGGTTGCCATCCTGATAAGAAGAGGAAAGACAATGTCTTGCTTTAATCCAGATTCTCTTGAACAGCACTGGATCAAATTTGACCAAAAGGGGTCTGTTTGGGGCCTCAAACAGAAGTAAGGACAGACTCTTCTTTCAAACAGTTGCAGCTCTGGCAGGCTGTGTCATCCAGAGTTTTCCCCTGTTGTGTGCCCTGCAGTTTCCAGGCTCCAAATCGCTCCACAACCTCCCTGGCTCTCTCTTCTAATGATTTAACAAGGTTGTGTACTTCTTGTTCGCTATACAAAGTCAAGACGTCCTGCTCCTCTGGCCAACAGTGCTTAACAAGAGCCTTGAGCTTCTGGACCAGGCTTGACTCTGGTAAGTGCTTGGTTAGAGTGGCAACCACGATTCATAAAAGCGAGGCTTGTTGATTTCCCCCTGCCTTCTGTCAGCTCCACATCTTTACAACAACCCAATGAGCCACACTGCTCAGCCTTCTTCATTGATTTCCTACCAGATGTTTTCATGGCTGTCAAAACATCAATGGTTTGTTGGATGTGGAGACTTGAATCCACAAATGCTATTTCTCTTCTCTGCAGCTTAAGAGACACACTCTGAAATTCATGGAGGGTGTCTTGTCGTGACATCTGAATCTTCCAAAAATCCTGAGTTGGTTAGGTACTTGTGAAGCCTTTTGTATTTCTGACTGTCAACATCAGTGCTCGATGTGTCCTCACTTGATTAAAATGAGTGCCAGTGTGGTGAAACCTCTCCATTACTGTATGTTCGCTTTTACTGATATTTGCATGCCTCCTGAAGTCATCTGGCATTCATGGTGGACTGGTGATAAAGTGAGTAAACGTTTAAAATAAAGAAGTCAAAGTGATTACAGCCAGCCACTTCTTTAAGAGCATCTTTGACTGCCAGTTCTAATCTGCACGCAGGGCAGTACGCACACTGCACATTCAGAAACAAATTTTTGAGTCTGACAGTAAGCCCACTGTCTTTCCCTGTGAACACTGCAACCCAATTGGTAGCTATGCTTACGAGATATATGTCTTGCTTGATCTAGACTACACATCAAAGAGTTATAAATGGAGTCAGTATCGACCACATCTGTAAATTCCTCTATATCCAGGAAAGCTTTGTCTATTTTAGTTTAGAGAGGAATGCCCGTGAACCTTACTTTCATCAATTGTGATGCCTAGCTGTGATTGCATTTCTTTTACATTGGAGACAAACATGCAGCGTATCTCCTTTGCAACATGGCAAATTATTTCTGTGCTGGTATGGTCAGATTTGTGGTCACTGCAGAATTCGGTGCCATGAAGATCTTGCAGTGTCATGACAGGGTTTAGCTTCTCATACAATACTGTAGCCTTTCTTTTGGTATGGTGTACGCCGTTCTGAATGAGTCAGCCTGTAAATCTATTTCCATTTACCTTGTGTGGGCTTGGCTGTCTCTGTGTTTGTAAGTATTTTCTTAAAGCCTCCAGAACCAGTAATCAGGGCCAGTAATTTCCACATTGTCCCATTCTTCCCTGAGATGTGTGCCCGATCCCTTTTCGGAGAATGGGAAGCTGTTACGGGAACCACACGAGACCCAGGCGCAAGCAACACACACAGTACGAGTTCCAAAGAACGATATTTATTTACAAAAAGTTGACAATTTGTACCCAGGATAGCTGGGGTGAAAATGAGAAAGAAACGGGGAAATACTAACCTAACTACACTTAATAATAACGATGCAAAACTGACTATACTATACCTGATGTACTAACCTGACTACACACAATTTAATAACGACTAAACTGACTATACTATACCTGATATTCTAACCTGACCGAGACTATGGGGAAATGGGGATATTGCTGGGAAAACAATTAACAGGGTAACTAGGAGCTAGGGAAACTAAGACTGAACAGACTGAGGGACTTAACTGGGCGCAGAGTGGGAGACTGACGACAGAAGCTGGCGGCGTGGTGGAGCAGGCGACGGCCGCTGTGGCTGGAGGTGGCAAACCAGGCAGGCGTGGAGAATGGCGAGAGCCGGCGGAGGGCTGGGGGTGAACAACCAGGCAGGCGTGGAGTATGGTGAAAGGTGGCGAGATGATCCGGAGGAGACGTATGCAGGTGAGGCAGGACAGGAATGTGCACTGGAGCGAGGATTCTACACACAAAACAAACTAGAATTACTTCAAGGAAACACCCGGAATCAAAAAACACTCACGGAGCCAAAACACTGACGTTTGTCGGTTTACGGACTGGCGATGAGTAGTGGACCTCTGTCTCCTTATAAACGCTGCAGCAGAGTGAAGAGATTGGAGCGCTGCCGCCGGTGTGGCAGCCTGATTGCAGATTCACCACACCTGTGCCGCCGCCCCCGCCTGCACGCCGCCTGGGAGAGCGAGAGAGAGAGAGGAAGAGCGAGGGGGAGAGAAGGTGCAGAGGGAGAAAGGACAAAAAAGACTGCACTACACAGCACTAGAGGTGCTGGGCACAACAGAAGCTCCTCACTTTGGTTGGTTGGTTGGTTGCCAACCTGGGGTCCGGGGCCCCATGGGGGATGGCAAAAATCACAGGGGGGTTTGTCTGTTCTGTGGTTGTCACAATTAAATTTACACTTTAACTAAAATCACAATTTCTACACAAATCTGACTATAAAACATTTAAAAAGATAGATTTTTTTGTCCTCACTCAATAATACTCTAGTAGGCTACTTAGTAGGCCAAAACTCTGTCACCTCTCAGCTCTGTGATGATGTATCATTATTATTCATTTGGTAAGGATGAGGGTGTAAAAGCCTACTTTGCTGGGATTTTAAAGAAAACATACTAAGTATGTATGAAGACAAGAGACAACCATGGATAGAAACAATTACAATTTCTGTTATTTTCTGACAATAAAGCTTTGGAATGAATGATTTGGTGTGTTTACAGGCTGGGAGCATGTTGGAGTTTGAGTTTAGAGAAATGAGATATGCAGCACCTTGAACTGAATAAGGCCTTGCCAGACACAGAATGAGGCTCTATGCTCCCCATCCAAGGCTTTTCTGCACTGCTGTGTTAACTTTAAAACTGCAAACTTAGTAAGTAACCTGAAGAAGTGGAATACTAGTATATTAAATTCATTTCACAGTTGTTTTTAACACTTATTTAACCCAATCCATGATCTGTTCAAAACTAAGCAAGTAGTTTTGTTGTCTAAACCTACCCAAACTGCGTCTGTTTCACAACATTATTTTTTTTAATTTTGTCACTATGACGATGAAGGTCACCTGACTACGGATGACAACCAAAGTCGTCTGACTATGGATATTCTCTCCCCAAAAGTTAATGGGAAGAGTTTACATGTCACATGTACACAAACTTGGGGAATGTAA
>JAJHUR010105458.1:1512-13018 GCA_027495735.1 Lutjanus campechanus
AATGAATTACACCCCCCCCCCCCCCCTTTTTTTTTTAAAGGCGAAAAAAATTGACCATCCCCCCTGAATTTTTTTTACAACTCGACTACTGTGAATAGGTATAATGCCGGTTTATCTTGAAAACAGCTGCCTGTTGCATTTTGAAATGAGGACAATGAGACTGATGAAATTAAATGATATAGTAAAGTCTTGGGCTGGAAAGCCCAGCGTGCTGAAAGAGGCACAAGCGCAGGGTAGAACCGCAGAGGAACTGAGTCAGGTGATAACTGTCGATGGGTTTATTACTAAAGCAACACCTTTCCCATACATACAGTCATTTGAACCAATACTCAGCTTTACTTTGTGCACCTGAATCTTATATGTCTTAGATGTCTCAGTGACAGCACCACACTTGTTATTTTAATAGTTATGATGATAGTAAGATAATACTGAGTGAATTATAATCTTCAACATGCCTCAAACCCTAATTCTTTATTTGAGATGGAGAGGCAGTTTTTCCTGTTTCTGTTATTTCACAGGGAGACAAATATCCGCAGTCCAGCTCAGGGCCAGACACAGCTGTGCTTTAAGAGAAAAAAAAAATCCCACCTTAACAAATAAGTACTGTTAAAAACACCTACTGGCTATGTACCATGCATTTTCTGGCTGTGTTGTTGTTTAGTGAAGAATTTTTCTTATTCTCACAGATAACTGGCTTAACAGATGGTGCGATGTCATGTGGAGATATTTCCAGCAGCTGCAGAGAAACATTTTCAGCTGTTTAAAATTTCGGCAGTAATCATTAGGTTTTGGGGTTGTTTTGTTTTGGTTTTTTTTGTCGTTCAGTATCAAACCTCAGAATCAAAGAGGGAAAGATTTAACAGTTATACAGAGAGAAATGTTTCAAACAAGAGGTGGAAAGTTCAGGAGGTGGTCGGGGTGGATGGTCGGCATATAAAGCACACGACTGAAAATACAAAACAATTTTAAGTAGACAAAATGAAGTACCTTAGGCGCAGAAATTGCAGAAAATCACAATAATTCTCTCAGGATGTTATATGGGAAACACTAGAAGAATTCCATAACTATTATAATGGCCATAAGTGATCATTTTAACCTTTAACTTCCAAACACTGTTATCTCTCATGATAAACACCAGACAAAGAGATTTACGCACTTATTCTGTTGGTATATCTTTTTTAAAAATGAAACAAGTGACACCAAAATTTGAAATTTTTGTAAAATGTATTTATGTACTAATCTATATGCAGCCATCACATGTAATAAACTGCAATGATTGCATATATCCTCTGATTCAAATTTCATATTAATCTAGAATTACTTAGAGCAAGAAACAGTTACATAAACATATGATTTTAACATTAATAATAACAAATTTTCACCTAGATTCATAGCCTATAGAAAAAGTGTAATAGGGTATTATTTGTAATAAGTAAGGGTACTTTCTTTCAAAATTTGAGAGCTTTAACACAAAAATTCAGTGAGTTATAGATGCTGAGACAAAAAGTTACAACCATCCCTGATCTCCCCTATTCTATTTTTAATTGAGTCTAATTAATTAATTATTTGTATTTTAATGTTGGGAAATAGAAAATAATGACCTATTGTGAAGTTTTATTACACAGAGATGATGATAGTTGCTAAGCAACCAAGATGCATCAGCAACTGTGCGAAAAGTAACAATGTAACAGCAGCACTTTCTGTGTTCATTCATAAACTTAACTGTCTCTGCTGTGAAGGTGATCTGAAGATAATCAAGTCAGGCAGGAATATTTAGCTCTACCTCCCTTATTGTCTACGGGCCCTGTCTTACACCCGCCGCAAAGCTGTTGTGCCGCCGGTGCAAGTGATTTTGCTATCTTACACCAGCGCGAGTGCCATTTTTGCCATGTCTGCAAGAGGGCAAATGCACTTGCGCCTGGTCTGTGTGGCTGTGGGCGGGAGGTCTAAACATGCAGGCATTTGCTATCTTGTGCTCGGCGCATTGGAGTGAAAACCACAGCTAAAAGTTGGTCTAAAGCGCAAAGTCTGTGGTCTTTCAGCACAGGATAGCACCCGGCATGTTTGACAGAAAACATGCACACACATCTTCACAATCACAAAACACCTTAATTTATGTTCATCCTTTTCCTCACATGGGAGTGTGGATTAATGAAGTGTCATTTGAACATATTTTCTATCGGCAATAAAGTGTAAATATTGAAGTTAAAAGCGTGCGTGTGTGTCGCGCTTGCCTGAGGTGCGCACATGTCTCCGCAATCACAGAACACCTTTCGTGAATGTTAAACAGCCATGCATGCCTTTGTGTCTTTAGAGATAAACTCACAAATAAGGAAAAAAGAAATTATTTTATGATTATGAAGCCTAATGAAACTAAACAGACCTGCAAAGTGCGCACGGGACGGGATCACAGCTGTCAGATCGTCTTTATCAGATGAGTCAGCGTGACAGCTGGAGCAACTGCAGTGTTTGTGTTTGTTGTGATCCAGAAAAACAAGGATTAAACAATTATGATCTAACACATACAAAATGTACAAGACACTATATTTGACCGCATGAGTCAGAAAAAGGTATGTGTGGTTCTGTCAGAGCTGGTTGGATATACGTGCGTAATTTTGCGGACTTTAAACTTCAGAAACTCTTTCTGATTGTTTCGTAGCGGGACAGAGGAGGAGGACTGGAGGAGGAGATGAGGATTAGGTGGGAGGTAATGATGAATTATAAAATACAACACACTTTCAAGGTGCTTCAGTGTAAAACATAACCAGTTACATATCTGCATGACATTTGCGGTTCATTTAATTGTATTGATTTTTGCAGGTGTTCATGTAAAATAAACTATTTACACATGAAACTGCTGGAGACGTCCTGCTGTCTCCATATATTTTGCGCTCTCATGCTTTCACTTCTCGTACCAGGAGATCTGTCTCCTGGCTTTGTTTTCTCCTTGTATATCCACCGTCATGCTGCTGGTGCACCTGCCTCTTCAAGGTGATGAGAGCTGACTTTCTGATTGGTTTATTGCATGTTCGGCCTAAACTCGCCTGTGACTTAATGAGGGCACTTGGGCACACCTGATAGGTGTATCCCGCTTTGCGCCAGTGGCGCAGGGGGCGGGGCAGGGCAAAATATCACTTGCGCCCCCGCGGGGAGACGGCAAAAGTGGATTTGGACACACCTTGAATAAATTAAATCCATTGCGCCTCACGCTTTCCACTTGTATTTTAGATCAGTGTAAGATAGGGCCCTACGTTTTCTACAACTCCTAGTTTCGATGAGAAATGCATTTGCAGTTATAAAATAAGACAATGATATACTTTCCTCGGTACACTGATTTGGAACAACCGCTATAGTGTAACGTATAGCGAGAGTCTGGGCCCATGAATAATGGCCCGTTGTGATTGGTCCAGACTTCACATGTGATAATAGCAGAATAAATGTTGTCTTTTTCAAATGTAAACTTTTTTTTTGTCTTAAGCGTGTATTAAAATGCTGGTTTTAATAATTAAAAATGAAAGTTAAGAAAATATATGTTCTCCCAGTCATTTAGGGTGGGCCAGTTGTACAAGTGGGTGGGCCCAGACCTGTTAGGCCCACCCATGACGTCACGCCTGCCTTGGCTGTTCTAGTGTTAAGTATTCCTTTATGCATTGCTAGAACGACCTCTGTGACCATTTTTCTCAAAGAATGTTAAGAGACTCCAGTCTCTTAAAAGTGAAATGATTTGTGGAACAGGAGACAATGGCTGCATGGTTATTGAGGAGAAGGAGACTCCATGATGCATTTTTCAGGACAGAGGAAAGCCACTTGACACTATGAGCAATGCTAGCAACTCTGTAGCTAGCTCGCCAAACGTTAACATAACTCAGTGTCACAATTAATATTTTTGTTAACTCCTGTTGATGTTTGAATATGCCCACAGTAATAATTTTCATATTTCTTCATTACTTTATCTGCAGTTTGTCCCACAGCAGATTTCTCATGTTGATTTTTATCAGTTGCCTCTTTCCACATCCTCTGGATTGTGCTTTTTTTTTTTTGTTATGACTGGGATAAATTAACTTTGGATTGCTTGTGCTATCCATACTCCTCAGTGAGAACAACATTTTCATCCTCTGTCCAGTTTTTCATTCTTTGTCTTTTTCTATTCTCTTTGTTGGCCATTTTTGAGAAAGTTAGCTAACACTGACAATTAACGTCAAGTGACATTAAAGGATGATGTGATTGAAGCGTAACCATGGTAATTGAAGTGCACATGGGCTGTATTATGACAGTAACTACCGTGAAAGCCTCTGTCTAAACACTTAGGCAAGGAGACAACTTAAGAGGCTTGAGGCCCTGTGTCCACATCTGGCGTGTGGATTTGAAATTATGATTGACATTAGCTAGGTGGCTAATTTGCTGCTATGTTAACAGAGGGCTGACTACAAAGCTAACAAGGTTACAATGCGTAGGGCGGTAAAAGCTCAATACTCACCAGCAACATTATACGTCTCCCACAAACGGTCTTTTCCGTTTCTGCTATGATAGTTCCTGTCTGACATATTAAGCCGCAGACAGAAGAAGCTTCTCTTCCGTTTTCTTTGTACCAGGATGATGAGTTCGCATCTAATACATGATTGGTTGCCTGAAAAAGACAAGCAACAGAGTGGACACCAGAACCTCACTGAAAAGTTCAGAGATTTTCATGTAGAAGCACAAAGAAGAAGGAGCACTTTGAAAAGGAAAGGTAGGCGCTGGCCTTTTTCTCTTGGTGGCTGCATGCCGTCCCAGGAGCTCTCTGCTCATAGGGAACAACTGAAGAAAATCTCTATATGGACACAAGCCCTTAAAACATGCTCTGAAATGAAACCCTCAGCTTAAGCCATTATTTTGTTTAAGGGATTTTAGTTACATAAGTCACAGGATTTGGGGCATTTAAAGTGCCGGGCCACAGAATCAGCAGCTGACTGACTCTTAGTAGTCAATAGAACATTTCCTTGCTGTGTCCTACCAGCTGTCATTGAAGGTTTCTTTTAATCACAATCCTAATCTTAACTAAGCAATTTTAACTTTCCCAAAGCTTTACTAAGTTGTCTCTGTGCCAAAACCCAACCAAAGCCCAACGGTGGCCTGTTCACCCAGATATGCACTGTGTGATGTTTGGCTGATGATATCTTTGGTCGTGGCTCGAAAATGGTGGTCCTACTGTGAGAGAGGTCCAAAGACGACCACTATCACGGTTTTGCGACCAAAGACAGTCTGGGCAAAAGTCTAAAAACGTCAGAAATTTAAGATAACCAACTCTCATTGTGACTGCTGCGATAATCTACATCTACTCACCCAAAGTCAATTTTACTTGCTCTTGTACAAATTTTGAAATGGCAGAAAATAGTGAAAAATGTCCAAAGTGATGTCTTTAAATATTTGGTTTAGTCAGTCCAAAACCAAAGATATCCAGTTTAATATGATAATAAATGGGGGGAAAAGTAGGAAATCTCCACGTCAGAGACGGAAAACAGCATTTTTTGACATTTCCACATGAAATATGACTTAAACGATTAATTGATAATCAAAATAATAATAGTAAATAGTGACTAGATTCAAAATGATAGTTTAATTATTTTGCACGGTCAGGGACGTGAGCTGCTAGGTTGGCATTTTACTTTGAAACAGACAACCCGTGTGGTTGAGCCCTGCATAAATTCCACTCCTGCTTAGTTCAACTGTTTATCACTGTTGCGGCACAGACGGATGACACGCTGGTCATGCATTCTTGTATATTGACTTATATTGTGTGATTCAGTTGGTCTGATCCTCGTACAGTCTACATACATCAAATTTGATGTTGTGCCCGAGTTTATTAGATCCATGTCCACAGTGTGGCTGTAATAATGTTATAAAATTGCTGAAATCTCACAGTCTGACACTGTCCTGCTGATAGGGGCGTCAGATCAAATTTAATTTTAAGTTGGAGGAATTGTTGAGCTTGGTTTAGGCAAGAAAAGCACCTGCCTACACACACAGGTGAGGCGAGATAATTTGACGTGCCCTGACGTCTCGTGCTTTGTGTCAGTGTTGGCCATTTCTATATTTAGGCAAGTGTAGCATAAAAGGCAGGGGACGTTGCCAAGAGACAAGTCAGCTAATGCAGTCTCTGTCTGATGTAGTGCAGCCTGCTCACTAGGTAGGATAAGGGAGATGGAGGAGAGATAACACTTTCATGGCGGATTTTGTATTTCAAATCATCTTAGCAGTAGTGTGCACTCCAGTGCAAAGTCAGTGAGCAGAAACCTCAGGGTGATTTTTTAACAGTGACTTGACTTTTGAAGAGCAAGTAAAGAGGCAGGAGTGGAGTTCTGCTTTCTGCAGCCGAGAAGCAAATCAAAAATCAAGTTGTTGGGTTTTTTTTTTCTTTCACTCTGACTCCCCCACCAGCCCACCCCACATCTGCTATTTCAGCCTCAGTCAGCCACTTGAAAATGTGTGGCTCCTTCAGCAGCGGCAACGCACGTTTCAACCGAAGCAAGGTGAACAGGTCACATATCTGCAATTAACATCTCCACGCTACTGCACTTGTGAGCAGATATTGGTTTTAAGATTTTACTGACCAGAGATTTTTTGACTCTTTTTTTTCCTTGGCTCACTTTCCCACATTTACTTCCAAAAAAGAATCATGATATAGCAGGGAGTCCACTGATCAGGGGCCTGTTCTTCATAAATAACTTCTTAACTAATTTAGGCTGTTATTATCAGGCTAAAACGATCCTTTCGATTTACATCCAGCTAATGTGTCTCTTTGTCTCAGGTTCGATGTTTTATTGGTTAATTTTGAATGAAAGCTTCAAAGGGTCACACACCACCCGGTAGTGTGTCCCATGTCGGAAAAATGCCAACATGCACTACTCTAGTCATGCATAGACCTCCACACATGCACATTCTGCTATAGACTTAAACAAAACAAAACACCCAGCCTTGTTAGCATTTCTTCTTGGAACGTCTTGGGCAGAGCTAAATCCAGGATGCAGCAAGGGACCTTGTTTTGGTGGAACATTTGCACATTGGGAGGCGAGCTCTGGCATTAAAATGGTTAAATCAACCCAAAGGAAAAGGTAACAACCGTTAGCTTGTTTACGTGAGTACCATTAGCATCCCAGGCGCTAATTTGTTATCTTCAGCATGTAGGTTGAAGCTTGTGGATTGGTGTTGTTTCCAAGGGACTTTGAAAGCATAGATGCCGACTGAAACCAAGCAGCCAATGGCAGGCCAAACCCTAACCAGTTGTTGGCGGTAATGCACTGACAGTATGTGCTTGTTTTAGGACCGACTGTAATCAACAAATATGAAAAAGTGGAACTTTCCAAAAACAACTGATTTAGCCAGAATGTTATTCATTTAAATTTAAGTCCAAAGAGACAAGATTGGTTGGTGCTGCCCCAGTAAACTACACAAACATCGCAAGTGTGTGTACTGGGGTGAACCCGGTAGTTCATTTAATATGTTTTGCCACATGATCTGATGGTCATATGATCTTTTAATAGTCAAGAACTTTTAGTTGAGGTCATGTCTCCTTTTAAAGTTCCTATTACATCAGACTTGATGTTTTGAGTATTTTTATCACATGTCTTGCACTATACGTCACCTATACGTCAGTAGGCCCATCTGACCCAACAATGATGGAAAACGACATTTTCTTGGTGTTCTTGATTATTTTAGAGTTTCCTTTTCCTGAAAAGCAATTAAACAATATTAACTCATCCTGCACTCTGGGGCGTGTACTAAATGTTTCTGGGAGCTGGGCTTCACTGTACAAGATCACAACTTTATAACTTTATTCATTGATCTGGGTGCAAATTGATCATATTTTTTGTGTGGTTTACAGAGTTTCCTGATACACAGATAGACTGTTGCTAAAGAAGCAAACTGCTAATTGCTGCTAACTGTACCGTTGGCTGTCATTAGCAGGAAATGGAACCAAGCTGGATTGGGACCGAACATAGCCTTGAGATTGACAGGGAATACATTTATGGAGTTTCCTGATGGAAAGATAGCTTTACTTGTTGCTAAAGTAGCTAACCGCTAAGTGCTGTTAGCTTGGTTAGCTTTGCAGCTAGACTTAGCCCTTGAGAGCCAGAAACCAGCAAAAAAAACAAAAAACACCTTGGTACTGTACTCCCTATCGTCAAACTAGCTCCCATTGGTCTCTGAGACTGTATTCAGTCCCGGCCTGGCTGTGTTCACTGGGAGCTCCTGGTCTGGGAAGAGTCAGCTAATGGGACTGTTTTTCTTTACATCCATGGATCATCATACTGTAGCTGCATGGTATGCAGGCATAATGCACATTTAGGTAATAAATATCCACAAGTTTCTGCTTAGCCACCTGTTTTATAGGAAACATGTGATATGCATAAGCAAAAAGCCCTCTGCTGTCCATTTCATAAGAACTTTATTTTGTATTTTGTTGCATATTTTATCATGTATAGGTACTGTTACTCTTTAATATAAAAATTATATTGAAATAATTGCAAAACAATGTCAGTTACCTTCATGTTCTCATCTAGAATCATAATATCAACCTTTTTGTCATTATACCTGTAAAAACATAATTTGTATCTGACAATGAGTTCATATGAGGCTCAATCCTAGAAGTTTTGGTAATGATCCAGCTTTCCAGAAAATTTTTAAGCCAGCTTTTAAGAGCTGAAAAATCCAATCCAAATGTTGTTAAATCACCAATAATCAATTCAAGCTAATTCAGTTATCTACAAACAGAGAACAAGGCCCAGCAGTCAAATGTAATATCAATCAAACAGATTAACTGGAAGCATGTGAATGCCTGCGGTTTTAAATCCATAAATCATTTTCTGTTCTGGTGTGTTAAAAAAGCCACCATCTCACCATCTCTGATACAAGAGCTCTAATTCTTTTTGCACTCTCGCTGTCAGATGATTTGTCAAAAATGTGAGAACACAGATTTCACACTTTGTGACCCACTGAGAGGCAGATTTGAGAAAACTCACTGAGCTGTTGAGTAATAAAAATCCGTCCAGGAGGCAGATACAAAATATCATTTGCTTTGGAATCCCTTTCCCCCCCCCCCCTTCTTCTGAACTTTTCTGCGATTTCAAATCCTAAAGACATCCAGCTCGCTCTCTGCGAACACATAAATGAATCTGCAAGTGCCAGACACATGCGCGCGGGTTTGATCCTTTGTTTTCTCATTCATTTTATCTCATGCTGTTCTTTATAATCCTCGTGATCTGTCTTGGCATTTTCCACAGGTAACCTGAAAGTGTCAGAGAATCTTCCCTCTGTTAATCCACCAGCTCATTATTAATGCACGACTAAACCTCACACACGGCCTGAGTGCCTTATGGCAGCTGCTTCATTTGTCTGCACATCACACTCCATCCCATCCATTTGCAGCGCGATGACAGATACTCCCTCGTTATTTTGCATTGATTGCTGTTGTAGCAACTCAAATAGTCACTCCACTTGCCTTTACTCTGTGCTCAATATAATGTTGCTGCCACGCCATTCACATTTAATTAACCTGCTCACCCCGAGACATAAATCAATATGGAGATCAGGAAATCCAGCAGCATTTGGCTAAGGCATACAAAAATCATTCCCCAAACAACGTCGGTTTACAGATGGTTATGCAGATCAGGCTGGATCGGAGCGGGGCAGGGGCCCTCGTTAAGACTGAACCGCCGACACTCACCTCACATTTCCCATGCGACTGTAAAATTACCCCGGCTGCTTTCAACCACGGCATGGATTTGTTTGCTTGCAAATAGGAAGCTGTCAAAAAGTGTTGCTCATGGCTGGTTGGACCTGCTAGGGGGTCCAACAGAAAGTACGTGCTGTGGGCACCCCGCTAGCCTTACAAGTCTCATATTAGTAGTGTCAGAACCTGGCTCTCGGAGCATGACAAATGTGGGAGACACACTATTTCAACGTTTTAACTAAAATAATTTATTTAACAAGAGCAAATGAGTTTAACTCATTCTGGAGAATTGGGATAAAATGGCATTTTTAGGGAGGTTCGATTTTTACTCTTAAATTATGCTGAAAAAATATTTTAACAGATCAAACTCTTGTCTATTAAACCTTGTAATGGGCCAACCTCCCAGTGATTATGCTTTTTTATTAAATGTCTTATGGAGTTAACAAAATTTTGTAATTTCACAGCATAGTCGTAGTGAGCAGCCATTTTATATTTTTAAAGCTGCTCAGAGTTCTCTTAATGCTAATCAAAATAGATATTTTCAAACCATAAAAATAAACCAACTTGTTTAGCCAGGAAGGAGTGCGAATAAAAAGGCAGCAACACCAGGTGTCTCCAGGGGGCTCTTATCAACATCCTCCTCTACAATGAAATGCAGTGTATGGAAATTCACAGGCACTGTTGAGTGATAACAGCAGGGGACATAACAGTAGCTACAGGCTGTTTTGTAAGCCTAGCATGTTCTGGAACTGATGTCCCTGTTGTTGTCTAGAGTCCTTTTAAAGTCTGTGTAAACATGTGTTATGAACCACACAGTCAAATCTGGATGATTAAAAAATCACTAAGTATATAAAATTAGGTTTCAAAATCAGTTTTCTCTGCTCTGAAATGCTGGGGGTGTGTCCACTCCGCTGTCTCAGCGTCAAACATCACTACAACCTAAAAACGACCCTCCATCGAGCAGCTTTATTGGACATGTCCAGACATGTTTGAGTCACCAGAGCCAGACGACAATGACAGCAGGGTTTTTTTTCCTTCTGTGTCAGGTTGTTGGAACTAAAGTGAGCTGAAGTGAACTGCTGAGCTGATTTGGACTGAGAGAGTCACTGAAGGTACGTTCATAACTGACAGTGGACAATGAGGCAGTGTTGTTTGTGTGTTGGTTTGTGGGGCTTATATAGTGTTGGGGGACCATGGCTCCGACACGTCACCGAGCCATGTTTCAGATCCGCCCAAAAAAATCCTGAACGCAGAAATCATAAAGAACAGTTTAACGGTTGTAACTCCACAGTTCAGAAATACATACTTCAAAGTCATTTCACATTTTTAGCAACTTCTTTCTAACATGTATAATGTGTTTAGAAGAAAAAGTCAGACTTTCAACATTAATACAACTTGGATCTTCTCTTTAAGTTAACTGCAGAAATTTTGGAATACGGTGACATTGCTAAAAGGAAGTTACTTAAGCTGGAAGAAAACCCAAGGATACAATTATTATCCAAACCGTCTGTTGGATAGTGCTCTTCTCTTTTCAATCTTTGCTGGACCCAGAATTCAATCCAGTCCAGCACTAGGAAGGACATCCCAGAGATCTTAGGCTTCCTCTTAAGAGTGAAGAGTGATTGTGAAGGAGACATGAGTGAAAACATCAGACTTCAGGTTAGTTTTATATCAGACAGACCTCTCAATGTGTTGAGTTTTCCAGTGTTTTGTTTGTGTACCTGTACCTGTGGTCTCTTGGGTACTGTAAAGTGGGGACACACAATCTCTATAAAGAGATATCTGCATTTGAATATA
>JAJHUR010105461.1:0-22731 GCA_027495735.1 Lutjanus campechanus
TGCGAGACTGACTCGTATATCCAGGTTGTATCAGCAGGATGTCTTCCTCAAGCAGATTGAATGCTCATTATCACATTATTTTGATGCTATTTGGAGAATGGCAGGTTGGCATCGCCGCAGTTTGAAATCATTCATTCCTGCGTCAGTCTTAGCAACATTTAAATGTATTCTGGGTGTGTTTGTTTGAAGGCAGCAGAAGATTTCATTCAGATGTTCATTCTAGTATATCATGGGGTTATCTTAAACAACTGTATCTGAGCAGGCCTATTAAATTTGACAGACTATCTTGGATCACTGTTGTAAGTGATTTATTTGATGTCAGTGCTTCTGTTCCATTCAGGCTTTATAATCTGGGCTACACCAACAAAACATCAGTTTAATCTTAGTTCTAATCAGAGTTTAGCAAAAGTAGGTTTAAACGCATAGACGAACAATGCATAGGCTCATGTGACATATTAACTTTCAGCTGCTCTGTATTCCTTAAAGGGGAACTATTATGCTTTTCCTCTTTTCTGATCTATAAATGTTGTTACAATGTTAGATACTCGTGTTAAACGATGCCAACGCGTCAAATAATGAGTTTCGTGCATTCGGAAGTGAGCCCTGCATGCTGTTTTGGATGGCTCTGCACGCTGTGTTTTACAGTCTTTTTTTAAACAAGAGGTCGCATTGACGTGAATGCGTGCCAGACTTACTTACATGGGAATACCCCGGCATATGCTCTAAGCCTGCCCTCTCCCCCGCTCTGCTTCGGAAGTTGTATCGCTGTGCGCTGCTCTGCTGTCTACAACGATTTCACAGTGTTAGCACGTTTGAGCAATGGCTCCCAGAAAATGTTTGTTCTGGTGTGAGGGAAAGTTAACTTTGTTTAGCTTTCCTAAAGAGGCAAGCGCCAGGCAGAAGAGGATAGAGTTGCTTTTTTCCCGGCCAGCGAAAGAAAAATACCTCCGCCTTTGTCTGTCTACGGCATTTCACACGGGACTGTTTTGTCAACATGGGCCAGTACGAAGCTGGATTTGCCGAAACCGAAATCCATCCTTACGCCGCACAGGTAAGCAGGTAATGACAATAACAAGCCACGCCTACCATTCAGAGACGTCATGAAGTAACCTCTGTTCTGGAGAAACTTCAGGCTGGCCAGTCTGTACCTCTGGATCGGATTCGGGATCCAACACATATGGCTGTATTTCAAAACTTGTCATTTTCAAAAGAGTAAAGAGTAGTAAAGTTTGCTGTTTACTCCTGCACCGGCTAAATGAGGAGGTGCGACTCGGCAGCGCTCGGCAGCTCTTCGGAAGTCCTCGTGAATGTGACCAATCACAGCAGAGTGGGTTCGGCGGGAGGCGTACATGGAGGAGGGCTGGGGGGGTGGAGTAAATTACACAGACCGTTTTCGCAGGATGCAGGAAATACACGGAGGAGATGCAGAGAGAGGCACAGCGTCCTGAAGATCTA
Source organism: Lutjanus campechanus (assembly GCA_027495735.1). NCBI lineage: Eukaryota > Metazoa > Chordata > Actinopteri > Lutjaniformes > Lutjanidae > Lutjanus > Lutjanus campechanus. The sequence continues at coordinate 1,456 of JAJHUR010105461.1, forward strand.
CAAAGCTTTGTGTGCGGGTAATCGTGTGTAGCTGCTCTATAGAAGTCCAAGACTCAGTACAACGGCCTGAAAATGAGTATAATAGGTCCTCTTTAAAAAAAAGATTACATTGTTTGCTATGCAAGCAAGCTAGCTAAAAAGTTTTTTTTTAAAGACAAACTGTATATTGCTGCTAGCTAGTCAAAAAGTTAACAAATTGTTACATTTCTGTGAAGGTTCTCAGTCATCCAGGTCATGGTATTCGCAGCAAAGTTTGTCGTAGGCAACTGGACTTCATAGAGTTCTTGAAGACGTTTCGCCTCTCATCCAAGAGGCTTCTTCAGTTCTGGAACTGGAACTGGAACTGAAGAAGCCTCTTGGATGAGAGGCGAAACGTCTTCAAGAACTCTATGAAGTCCAGTTGCCTACGACAAACTTTGCTACAAAATGTTACATTGTTTGCTAGCTGGAGCAGCTGTGGCTAAGGTGGGAGAGCAGGTCATCTGCTGATCGGATGGTCGGCTCCTCCTAGCCACAAGTCAGCCAAAAGTATTTTTGGGCTAGACACTGTACCCTGTTTTGTTCCACACACAGGCCAGTGCATTGCCAAACATCCTGTCCTAAGCCCAGATAAATAGGGAGGGTTGAGCCAGGCAGGGTGTCCGGTGTAAGAAAAAGCCTATGCCAAAGTAAATATGCAGATCTGGGTGGGGCCAAGTCTGCCAGTGAGCACATTATCCACCGTGGCCACCCCTAACTGGAGCAGCCAAAAGACTTAGACAAAGACATTGTTTGTAAGCTAAGAAGTTTTTATTTATTTATCTTTTTTTTTTTTTTTTTTTTTTTAAGTTTTATTGTTTGTTAGCTAACTAAAAAGTTAACTAACGTTACATAGTTTGCTAGCTACCAAGCCAGTTTTTTAAAGTTACATTGTTTGCTAGCTAGCTAAAAAGTTAACTAAACATTATATTGTTTGCTAGCGAGATTAGTTAGCTTAGAGTCATCATAAACCTCAACAGAGAGCTGAAGTCATGCCCCCCCCCGGTGTGCCCTATGTGACCTTACTTCAGAAGAAAATATGATCTATAGTCTATGGCGATTAACAAAATATTTTTTGATCCTGTTTGAACTGTGCCATGAATTACACTTATGATGTTTGTCAATTTAAAATGTAATTTTACAAGTTAAGAAAGTCACAATTTGTGGTAGGTCTGTCATACTTTAGTTTAGTTGTCTCATATTGGACAATATCACGAACACGAATATCACACTCCCATGTAACATTATCTTAGTATTTTATTCAGCAACTCCTGCTACTTTAATAAGCTGTGATGAGAAAGAACAAGCAAGACCCATGTTTTAAGGCTAAATCTCGTTACTAAAACACATGCCCGTCGTAGCTTCAGTGGCTAACGTTAGCTTTTCGAGGGAGAAAGTCATGACATCATTTACGCGACTTCTGGGTGTGTGATCGTTCTAATTGCATCACTTCACAGTCTGACACTTAAAAAGTTTTATGGCAAATGGCGACTTTCTTGACATGTAAAATTATGTTCTAAATTGACAAACATCATGTGTGATTTGTAGCATTCAACCCGGATCAAAAATAATTCATCTCTTACCGTTGTCTACAGTTCATATTTTTCCGAAGTTAGGTCTCATGGTGGTCTGCTGGAAGGGGCGTGACTTCGCCTCTCTATTGGGTTGTGTCTGTCCCTTAACTTTCTTTGAGGAACTTAATTATTTTGCTCAATCTGTCTCAAAAATGCAGCCAGGAGTTTAAGGTTTTGGTGCCGCAGAATTTAATTTAATCTTGGTTTAGATTAAAAATGAAACCGAGATATAAGGAGAGGTTTCCATTTAATCTTTTTCAGTTTCAAGCTTAAAAGTTTGGTGCACCATAATTTAAAGTTAAACCATGATTTAATTGGGTTTAAGAATAAATCCTTGTTGTTGTAACCCATCCTTAGTGTAGTAGACAGCGGGAATGCATACTTCATATTAATCGGCAGATGATGACAGCTGTGCAGAAATGAAATAGAATCATGTTATCTAATTAAGGGAGCGGTGATCTGTCACTATGAAGAGACAACATACACGCTGAACTGCTGTTGTTACCTGCCTTCACTTCTGTATGGCAGCAGGAGCCTTCAAAACTGATCACATCTGGAAACAGAAGCAGTTCTCGACTTATATTTCCAGTCATTTTATGTACTAACCGTCCCTTTCTTCTGTTCAGATGGCTATAATCACAGTAGCATGTGTGCAATTTTCATCTTCGTGAACGTAATTACTCCTGGGGTGTATAGGAGCGAAGGGTTTTTAGGTGCAGATATATTCAGAGTGTGTATTTTCCATCTGTAGCATTTTTCTTGTACCATAACTCTAGAATATTTTTCAGAGGAAGTTGTAGTAAAAAAAAAAGAAAAAGTCTCCTGAGATTTTAAATGCTGCGGCCGTCAGATTGGATCAGGATTTAAAATATCAGGCCGGCAGGCAAGCAGACATGCTGCAGGGACCCTGTAGCGACAAGTAAGCGCTCACATTCTGACGGTTGATAAAAACAATTCGTATCTGGGCAGCGCTGATGGGCCCACATTTGTCTGCTCCTTCCAGAACTTGTTAACTGACAGAGGCAATGATTTGAGTTGTTGAGTGATGGTTCGGCTGCACCTGGGTGGCAGGCGGGAGGAGACTTGGAGAGATTAAAGATCAAGAAAGATGTTGGTGTGCCCTGACTTGATGAAGGGACATCTCCTGGGTCTCAAAACATTGGGAACGAGTGACGTCTGACAGGTAAAATGTGGAGTGGTTTCATAACATTCAGACAGTCTAAAAGACTCCTGACTGCAACTAGCAATTATTTTTATGATGAATTAATCTGCTGAGTATTTTCACAGTTAATTGATTTTTTAGTCCAGTGGTTCTCAACCTTTTTTGGGCCAGTGCCCCCCTGTCCATTATCCAGGTCCCTTACCACCCCCCATTAAATAAAAGAGCTCACTGTTTATCCTGAAGATTAATGTTGATTTTTATTGTTTGATAATATTAAATACATGCCATTGAGATAACAAATAATAGATTTGATTTAATTTGACAGTTGGAGTGTGTTATCATTAGTTTTCATGTCAGAATGTGGATGTGTGAATAGAAATTATATTTAAATAGTGTTAAATAAATGCAACAGAAATTCCAAATTCAAACTATAGGTCTCCCTTGATCGCAAGGAGCAGCCAATCAGTCATGCCAGACAAGAAGCTTTGGTATTAATTCTTCTAACAGCAAACAAGAGCAGCCAACCAAGGATAAAGTCTACTACTACTACTGGGAGAACAGCAGAATGATATGCTGGCTTTTCTGAATTATAGGGCAATTTATTTTATTCATATTGAAGAAAATAAACTAAATTAATTTGAAAGTTAGTGTGAGCCCTGTGATTTCTGTCAGTTTCTGCACTACAGGTTACAGAAAAGTTAGTTTCAGCTGCAGTGTGTCTAAATTTATTAAAATTTTCTTTGTTTATTTATTTATTTTGTCAGGGACAGTTCATGTTAATAAATATTACTATAATTATGACAGAATTAGCCAAAAACATAGTTTTCATCTGTAGTTCCTGGCTACTTGTGAGCTGGCAGCCCAGTCCAAGTGACTGCAGACAGCATGTGGAAGACCTGGCTGAAGCATTTGCAAGTTTCACCTCAACAGTCCCTTTTCAAAAATATTGCTTCCAGGCAATAATGGGTCTATTTTAACCAACCTAACCAAACTGCGAATGAGAACTGAAAATTATAAGTCAACTGAGTCGCAAAAGTGCCATTTAGCTTCACATGGGACACAAAGACCGGTCTCCTGGGTAAAACTCCTGTTTTTGATCCATTCATTTACCACAGTCACCCTTGCGCTAAACTTTTCCCAAGTGCCATTCTGCACCCACGCTCAAATCCAATCAGAGCCCAGTAGTGGTAGCCAATCACAGTACAGCAGGGCTGACTGCCGCAGAACAGTCTTGAGAATAAAAGTCAACGTCAGCATATCTGTATATTTAAAGTTTTCTAACATTAGACTCCATAAGATACTGGTTATATCAGACAAAGCAGGGCTGTAGCAGCAAAAGCTAAGAGTGTAAACTGGATTAAAGATGCATTTCATAGCCTGTTAACTCAACTTTTCATTTTTAAGAGAAATATCATGTTATTTTTTCTTTCAGAAGTTCCATAATGTTGCTTAAAAGCAGCAATTATTGGTTTCTGCTGCTACAAGATTGATATACAGTATTATCACCTCATAAAGACATGCAGCAACATAAGCAATAGTCCGATAGTCCAATATTTTTTGGTCTCAACCAACTCCTGAGGGAAATATCTGGCTCCTTAGCTGCTAAATGCTCCACCGTGTTTACCAGCAACCTTTGCCTTTGTCTTTGTCTGCTGTTTGATGCTCCGCAGCCTACAGTGAGTTTATGAGAGCCTTTTTCAGCTGCCTTCTGCAGCTGGAGTCAAGGTTGATGAGAGCAGTGAGCCAGAATTAAAACAGTAGGGATGTAAGAAAATACTGCTACACTTGAATATTGGATATTGTGTTTTTTGTTTCTGTATTGTAGCTCAGAACACTTCAATACAGATTCATATCAGTGGTTCATTTTGTGTCGTGTTTAAACTGACCGTTAGATATCAGTGTTGTCCTCTATCTTTACTGTTCTGATGGCATAAAAAAACATGGTTAAGAATTTAACCGATCCAATATATATTAAAAGATCATTAATCGATACTCAAGTAATGGCTGCCTCATTTGACATTGCTTTGTCTAGTGGAGCCATTTGTTGAAAACCTAAACCCATTCTGCATCTTATAAAGCATTAATGATTAATCAATGAATTGATTGTTAGTGTTTTCAACTACTGGTTAAGGAAAATGCACAAAATGTGCAACTGATTTCATGGATATGATGGTGTGTTCTTTATAATATGACAATACATTTAAAAAATAGCCGTATATCATCTTTCTTACAGTATTTCAGTATAATGAATGTTAATGCCTGTATCATGATCTGTATTGTATCTCCATGTTTGTTTACAATACATTGAACACATACAGTTTAATGGCAGCAACATGCTGAATGCGTAAATGTCATTCACCTAAAATGCACGTTTTATGCTTTCATAGTGCATATATAACAACACTTTAACTAAAGTTGACTTAATTTACCTGTTGGGCCACAGACAGTCAGCTCAAGTTTACTCAAAACTAGTAGTTAGGGGTGAGATGTCACTGTTGGATGGTTTATCAAAGGTGGAAAAAGCAACACAGAACATAAAATAAGCACAGCAAGAGCATCACAGAGGCCAAACCACTGTGTTTAATGATATATCTTTAAATGTTACAGTTACAGCTGAAAATGTCAACAGGAATAATCAAGTTTGTCAATTTTAGATATTCTCGGCACTTCAAATTCATTTCCAGCCGTCTGCTCGCAAGTGTCTGTTAACATGATGTCACAGTGATTCGTTCTATACAGTCATTTGATCCATCGCTAATGCAGAATTGTGAAATTGTGATTTTAGATTAGATAAGACTTTATTGTCCTAGGGGGAAGAGTTGTTTTCACAGAAATACACAGATATAACATATCAGATATAACAGATACAACACACTAAACACATACTAACACACGATATGTGAGCGCGGCAGTTTGTTTAGTGCTGTAATGGTAAAACTGGTAAAACTCTCACTAAAGCGAGCTCTTTTCCATTTTAAAGCCCCGTATCAGCATTATGGTAACATGATGATTGAGGGGGTGATCGCTGTCCTCTGCTATTATGAATTCTAGGTGTGTGATGGCTCTGTCATCATATCTCAGAGTTTGGGTGTGGGAGGGACGAGTTTGGACGTGGGAAGAGGCAGAGGCAGTATGTGTGATGATTTTTGCAGTTAGTACTTTAGTACTTACTGCTTTTGCAGAGTACTAAAAAGTGTTCCTCTAGTCTACCATCATATATTAGAAATGGACAACATGGCAACACCCCAAAACTGAAGCCAGAGCATCTCGATTGCCAGTACAGATTATAAAGATGGTTTCCATCAGTTTAAGTAGTTCTTATCACACCAACATTTTTTCAAGTGTTCATTTTTCTGATCACTTTGGTCTTAATTAGTTATTTGATCATATAAAAAGAGGGTTTCACGTCATGATTGAGAGCTGAGCTCTGCTTGCGATTGAGTTTTTTGTTGTTGTTTTTTTGTTTTTTTACAGTGGGAGGAAGTGGAGCTGCACTGTACATTTACAGTCAATGGTCTAGACCAATGGTTTTCAAACTCTTTCTCCCCAAGGCTCACCAAAAGGCAAGCCAGAATCTCAAGGCACACCTGTATTCATGTCCAGTAAAAATAGCCTCTAAAACCAACCTAACCAAAGGAGGCAACGAGTAAGAGCCAGTCAGAGGCAGAGTTCCCAGAGTGTGGGTGGGAACGAGAGTGGGGATGTGTCACACTAATAATTCCCACCATCCAGCAACTTGGTTTCCTTAGAAAGATGGTTTTTAAAGGATTATTTTAGCATACAGGATTTGGCTCTGGACTAATTAATGAGTGCGCACAAAGTACTGATATAGTACATTTTTTAAAAATTGAACAAAGATTTTTTTTCTGAAATTTCTGAATTTTCATTAATACAGCCTTGACAATTCACAATATAGGCACATTTTGATTGATGGGAATCCCCCCACCCCTGACCCATGTTAACATTCAGAGAGTATACAACTTAACCTATAGAGAGAAGATACATAAATAAATAAAATAAGTGTCAAGTAATAATAAGGATAATGAACAATAAATAAGGGGTCTAAAACAGCAGGGCACCAACATGCATAGAAACACTCATAACTGGGAAGCAAACTTTGTAAACTAAAATATGTATTCATAATGTTTTTGTATGGTTGTATATTGCAATAATAATGTATCGTTGTCACAAAATCCCAAGGCACACCAGTATACCTCAGCACACCGTTTGGAAACCACTGGTCTAGACTTACTTACTGACCTGGAGTAGCATTTTCACCTTGAACACTTGGGACTTGACTTGAACTTCAGGTTAGTTGACTTCACTGCCACGACAGAAGATGTCCTGTGCTGTATCCACTTGACATCAGTGAGTCAGTGCCATGTTGCCACTTCTCTGAAGTGTGGAAGAAAAGAATCACTGAAAAGAATCATACATTTGGCTATGAAATGTCAGCTCATGAAAGATGTGAATGTAGAACAGGTGAATCTTTTACTGCTGCACATCCCTGACATAGACAGTCAGGTTTCCTATCAGTTTATTGAAGCACTTTCAGTCATTGCAGGACATTTTTTCCCCTGAGTAATTTGGATGACAATAGCAATATATCACATCCTACATTATTATTAGTTTGCATCTAATGTCTTTTTTCATCTCACATGCATGGCCACCTGTGGAGCTCCGCAGGGCTGAGTGGCTGTGTGACAGTAATAACCATACTCAGTCTGTACTGCCCTCAAGGCAGGGCCTTTGTGTTTGCTCCACAGTGGAGTGACACAGCTGTCTCTAGTATTTCACTGTCTGGAATAATGCGCCGTCACAGGGGCCAGATTGTCCATCCTAATCTTCTGGCAGGCAGAAAAGACTGCCATGATGAATCACGCTTTGGATTCACTTCTATGAATAAATAAACGATCATGGCTGCCTCAGAGGCAGCAAGATATGGAATTTTTTCTTTCGTGCTCGCGGGCGATGACATATAGATATCACATGCCAGCGCCACACAAGCTGTTCACAGGCTAGACTTATTAAAAATGGATTGTATGCGTATATGCATCATTTCAGTGGCAGGATATGATGATAAGATATGAGTTAGGAGGAGTCTGTAAGACCTGTTTCAGACCTGTGCTGTTCTCTTCGTAATTGTTTGATGTCTTATCCCTTTAAGCTGCAGGAGGTTTAACAGCCTCACTAGTACCAAAAAGGATAACCAGCATCTCTTTCATCCTCTTTGTCCAAAATGAAATAATTTTACGGTTCATTTCACTGTTGTTGTTGCAAAGCCTTTGCCTATTTTTAGCCGCACGCTTGGGCTGAGTTTAACTTAAGGGGGTTATGGTCCGATGACATAACTTGTTAGCACACATTATTAGATCCCTCTCCTTCTCTAACAATTCGCAGCAAGCAAAACAAATTGCTTAAAATCTCCACAGTGGATTTGACTCTGCAGTGTCTCTTCAACAATGTGCCTGAAACTGTGATGAGGCATTACTTTCCAAGATTAAAGGTACAATTTTAATGAGCCTGCATCACAGAGCAAGATCAGACTGATTCAGTGTTGGACCAAAATACAAAAACAAGAAAAGTCTCTTATTCGTGTTTGTTACGCAAACTGTCAGCCATCATCCTGTCAGTTTCATCCTCAGGGTGGTAGCATGTGCCTGTTCGTGTGTGTATATGTGAGTGTTGTCGTACTCGAGATTATTTTTTGTCTTGAGACCACTTTTTGAAGGTTTTGTCTCATTTGTACTCGGTCTTGTCTTGGTCTCAGACGAAGAAGACTCATGCATTTTATTTTGAGACTGGTCAAGACCACAACTGTGGGGTTATTACCAAATAGACCTTTTTCACAGCAGCCATTTTGACATGAAATAGCAAGGTAAATGCAGGGGCTACCAGTGATACTAATTAAGTTTCTGTTCCATTCAGGTCAGCCACAGTTTTAATTCATTAATTTGCTTTCAGTGCCACAAATGTATATATTCCATTCTTGAGAACTGGGACAAATCATGTCCTACCAAGACAAAAAAAATAATAAATACAAACACTGTAATTCCAATTTTTTGCTGAAAATGTATTCTTTAAAGGTATGATCGGCAGCATTTTCGTAGAAAAACAATGTATAAACTCATATGACATAATTCCTTTCAATCATCACTTATGACCCATAAGTATGCGGTGGTGTCTGTATCTGCAGAGATGCTGCCCTCTGCTTGTATTTCCAGATTTTTTTTCCTCAGCGTTTGGCTGTGCTTGAGACATTTCACCAACACAAAACTTTGTTATTTGACATCCTGATGCATTTACAAACAGCTCGGACAAACACTACTGAGACTAGCTTTAAGGATTTATACGTATATATAAAATATATGTCATGTATGAAATAATAATAATTGATTTCTGCTATGACAACGCTGATATATTATCACCTCATAAAGACATGGAGCAACATAAGCAATAGTTTAAGAGTCCAATATTTATTGGTCTAGACCAACTCCTGGGGGAAATAACTGGCTCTTCAGCTGCTAAATGCTCCGCTGTGTTCACCGGCCACCTCCGTCTGTCTGCTGTTCAGTGAGTTTTAGAGCCTTTTCAGTTGCCCTCTACAACTGTAATCAAAGCTGATGAGAGAAGTGAGACTAAAATTAACACATCAGGGTTTTAAGACACCCCAGGTCAGCCACAGTCAGGGTGCTGCTCTTGAGCCTGTTGGCCCACTCAAAAGCCTCTGTTGCTGCACTTAATGGAATGGGACCTTAATTGGTTTTATTAGTAACTCCTGTGTTTACCCTACTGTTTCATATCAACATGGCTGCTGTCAAAAAGTGTATTTGCTGCACGTTGCCTGATTTATTTGATAACATCATTACTGTAATGGGACGTAAAATTAGGGATGGCTCCAAACCACTTTTTCATGTCTGTTACTGATTCACACACTTTGAGCATTTGCTGATACTGATACCAATCTGTCTTTCTTCCCTCTTTTAATCACCTAAGTTGTTAATAACACATTTGTATGGATGCACTTCGCTCAACCTAGCCATCAGCCACCATCACCCAGCATGTCACTCTATCTTTGGTGAAGCATTTACATGATAGTTTACATCTGGACCACTTCAAACTGTTATCAGCTCTTAGAAAGAAAGCATAAAGAAAGGAAAGCAAAATGTAGTGTTGTGAGAAAATCTAGCTTCTTATTTTAAAATCTTATTTTATTGCTTGTGATAAACAATAATGAGACAAATTCAAATGCAACCGAAATATTCCGGAAAGCACAAATAATGCAACTGAAACTATTTTTTTCTTTTCCCCATGTCTTGTGAAAGCCACAAGATAAAAATGGAGTTTCATTTGCAACATATGACTTTGATTTCATTTACTAGTTGTTTCAATTGTGCCAATGACTATTTGGTAAGAAAATACAGTATTTGCACAATTTAATGTGGCTTTCCCGAATATAGATACAGACACAGATAATTTCCTTGGTTGAAAGGATGCTGTTTAGGGCTGCACAATATGGAAAAAAGTCATATTTTACAGACAGATAATATTGTCTCTGTACACCTCACTCAGTCTCGATACACTCTGGCCGTGGTCATGACTTGGTCTCAGGTTCGGTGGTCTTGACTATAGTTGAAAACACCCATTAAGTATATCAAGTCCCTGACCTCCACACTGACCGCGTGTCATATGGAGCCATTTGATTTTTTGTGGTTTTTGTTGGCAATGATAGATAGCGAGGAGGTGAACTTACTCATGATGAAATCGGCGCCTCTCCCAAGTCCAATTGAAATGTGCACATTAAAGAACTATTGATTCTCTATTTTCTGCACACCATTTATAATTCTATGGATTACCTTTCCCTGGTTGCTGTTCCATTGTGCGCTTACAAGTCTGCTATAGAAACTCTGGGGTGCTGAAGGTTGCTGTATTCACAGCTGCTAACACACACCTTGTTTACATCTTTAGGAAGAATAGAGGATTAGAACAATCTTGTCAAAGGGTTCACAGAGTATATTCTGCACTAAAGCTCACAGTTTTCATTTGGGCTTTGCTCTTTCCTCAAGAAGGCACTTATTTTCCCCTGGAAGCTTTTTCTTGGATTTATGAAAATGAATTAGGATCATATGGTGCGCTACTGTTGCAGAAAATAGGCATGTAATGTCGTTAAAAATTAACCGATTATTCATCAGCGGCCGCTTTCTAGGTTTCTGATGGAGCGGCGTCTCTTTTCCTGTCGTGCTCGCCGGAGAGCTGATTGTCTTTCCTTCCCCCTTTCCCTTTCTTGATTAGGTGCTGAGGAAGAAAATAGGAGGGGAAAACAGCTGCTGCTGAAACAAACTGTTGACAGTGCATGTCGGGCGCAGCGTAAAGTCATCTACCTGCCCTGTACCCCTTTGTTATTTATACTTTCACTGGAGCCGTTTCTATTGGCGGATATTTCTTTGTGATGGCTTTAACTGTCTGCAAACCAAACAGAATCAGAAATGGAGGTCCAAAGGCCTCCCCTCATCCTTGTGCCGGTGCAAGCTTTAGTGCTCTAATTCTATCACTGCAGTGCACACACGCTATCCAATTAGGCAGCGTAATGGGATTGCTACGAAGGGTCAAGATCTGGACTCATTTCTCCCGTTGGACACCAAACCATAAGAGCAGCTACAGTACCACTTGGGATGAAACCTCATCTTCTCCCCTCCTCTTTCTGTCTTTACGTCTCCCTCCTCCTCAATACACCCTTCACTGTATTTTTCTCTGTCTCGCTGTATTTCATGGTGTAATGATCTTGCTGCTCATTTCCCCATGACTCAGCAGCAGTTTTGGGAAGATGTGAGAGAATAAGCGCTGCTCAGTCTGTCGTCTCATTAAGTTAGGCGGAGGCTGCTGGCAGGTTTTAACGGTGTCAAGGGTGAAACTCCTGTCAATCAGGAGTCTGAATGTTAAGTGATCAAGTGACTTTCATGAGGTTTACCTCACAGCAGTCAGTCCAAAGATGTGAAGATCTACATAATGAAAAACTGAGATTAATTTAGCTGTATTTCAGGAGTAAAATCAATATTTTAATCAAGACTACTTTATGGACTTAAAGCCTGCGTTCATAACATTGGAGAAATCAGCAAAAGTAAGCAAGATTTGGAAAGTATCCAACCATAAAAATTTCACCTCTTGCCTTCAGGCCTCACCCCCAAAGCCCCTCACTGAAAAACATGAACACATACTGCCTGATCACTGCTGCAGGCCTGGAATTAAATTATTTCTAGGGCAAGGCCACTTCAGCATTTGATAAATATAACTTTATTGGGGCATCAAGGCCAAAATGTCTGGCGCCAAGGCCAAAACCAATGGTGCAATAACCATAAGTGATAATTACATTGTATGAAGACCAAAAAGTATTAGTACAATTAGCTGATAGATGACACTAATAAATTAACACATTCCCCGTCAGACTTATACTTTCACAGTTACTTGCATCCCGTTTACATCTGATATTAAAATACGATTTTAATCCAGATAAGTAATCCAGATAAGAAAAAATGCATGTTAATGCAAGGTGTAAACACAATGTGATCAGATCTGCCAGACCACATCTGGAGGTAGTCCAGCTTGCATTGGGTTCTGTTCTTTTGTAGGTGTAAACACAATCTATGCTTCAATCTGGATAACTTAATTAGAATACAGATCATATTTTGATACAAGGTGTGAATGAGGGCCTTTGTGGCCTAGTCATTACAAAACATTAAAAAATATATAAATATAATATTAGCCGTCTCAATTAAACAAAAGCTCCCTGCTCTATTATGGCAAACGCCCTTTAAGAAATGTATCATCTTAACAATTCCTTATACGTCTGCAAAAATACACAACTATAGGAACACAAGAGAGAAGCTGTCACATGTCATCAGTCTTCTTGTCAGTTCAGCATCAATCTAATCCAAAGAGGGAGAGACAGAGTGAGAGAGAAAGAGAGGGCAGACTGGAAAAATGCTGCCCTTCCCCAGATTTCTTCCATGTCTGTAACATATTTTACAGATGTAGACATTTAAACCGTAGTGGAAAATGTCATATTACTGATATGGTGTATCAACAGTTCATTTTCACCGTCCGTTTTTGCTCAGAACCACTCTCTAGATGAGGCATCACTGCAGTCACGCTGCTCACATGAGCTGTGTGGCTGCTGTAACGTGTGAATATGAGCTCTGAAAGGAAAGGCAAGACTTTCAGTGGTGCTCACACACTGCAGTGTGCCCCTAACAGTTTTAAATTAAGGAATTACAGTTCTTTCTTTTAAGGGCACAACAGCCAGTTAAACACAGGGCATGTCAAACTGGTCGACAGGCAACACTCCGGGGCATCCACGGCACTGGCCGTCTGGCTGTAGTATAATTCCCGTCCTCCTGCTGGAGGATGAGTTCACGAGAGAGTGTCAACACAGTGTTGCCAGATTGGGCTGTTTTCCACACAGTTGGGCTGTGTTGGGTCACATTGTGCAGGATAAAACGGGCTTGGGTGGTTAGACAGGATTTTAACTGGGTTTTAAGTACATAAAAAAATACAGAATATTAAAAATATATTCATAAATTGTACTCCCTTAGTTAGGTGAACACATCCAGTCACTCAGCACAGCGTTGATATGACATTTTTATTGAGTCTGCTGAGAGGAGACCACCCACGGCTTACTCTACAAACACACATGAGCTGTAGTGTTTCTGCTGTATTGTCACTAGAACGAAAACCACTATGCTTTACAACATTACAACATCATTATTTGTTTGGCTTTTTGAAAGTATGTTCTTCTCTCTTTCTCCTTCTTATCTCTCTTTCCCTCCCTGTTCATGTGTGTGCCTGCATTCTATTGTATTTGAATTTTTGTTTTATTATTATGTCATATTGACAAATTGTGATGAACCAACTGTTGTTTATGAACTCATTTGTATTGTTTCTTATAAATAATATTTGGGGGTTTTGTTTTTTTTATTCTATTTGGGCGGATTCTGAGCAATTACTGGGCTGGAAGAAATCAAACCAATCTGTTAAAACTGCCATCCAGTGGACAGGCTTATTACAGGCATGTGACAACCACAGATACCAGATTTCTTTCTTATTTTTTGTCAGAGCATTTGATTTATAGATTGCGGTCAGGATGTTGTGAGAATTTCAATAAATACAACAAAAAATGCCCCTAAAATGCATCACTCCTCTGGATTTAAGGACCTAATCTACCCACACACCACACTAATAAAGGCTGCAAGCTCTGCCTCTCATCTTTTCCCTAATATTTACATTACACTGACACCAATTTAGTCAGCAGCAGCCACACTCAACATCATATTAGCTGCCAGTTCCTTCCGCTCATCTTTATTTTTACTCAGCGTGCACTCATGCCAGGGTTAGATAAGCTTGTGCCAGTTCGTCAACACTTTTCCTGCCCGTTCCTCTCCCTTTATGACAGAAGTGGGCTGTGACTACCAGGCTTTTAGCTTCGGGGAGCGTTAATGGAGCATCCTCTCCTCATTAGCCACGGCCCTGCCCAGGAAGCTGCCTGGCCCCCATGTCTGCCGTCAGTGTCTGTGGGCAGTACATCGTAACCAACTGCACATGTTCACACACGTGTGTCTGCATGCCAACACCCCGAGCAGTTGGTGCTATATTAGCATTGTAATAGGACAGCAAGGAAATCCCAAGGAGACGAAAGGAGCATCCTTGCCCTCTGCTCACCCAGGACTTCTGTTTCCTTCAATTAATCACAGTTTGGCTTATCGATTTGACACTTGAGAACATTGACATCTACCTCTAGGTCGCTGTTTGTTTCTTGTCCTCTCAGGGGAGCCGTGCTTTCCAGCACATTCCCTTTTCTGGTTTTGATCTAGGTTAATCAAATTTGGGATTGTATTCAAACTCTACATAAAAGAGACTTGGAAAATCTTTGCAAACATAAATTTTAGGCTTATTTTAATCCGTGCATGGCCTTGGATTGGTCCCAGTGCAGATTTTAAGAAACACTTCTCCAGGCTACAGTACCATGTTGGTGTTTCTTTGTGGCTCCCAGTGGGTACGTTGATAATCACAACACACTGATTCCTCTGCACTCTCACTTCACCTCCTCTATCCCACTTGGTTTTTAATTAATGACATTTTATGCAAACTCTTAATACCATTCACTTCTTTTTTTTTTCTGGAGGCCTTTTATTATCCAAATTACCTTGCTGCACAGCTCTATCATTAGTTGCGGCTGAATTACAAAGAGAATCCCCATAACTGTGTTGTTGATTTTTGCAGCACATTTAAATCATTGCTCACTACTACTAGTTCTTGGATTGCTTCATTTTCCACCCAGCGATTCCCCGAGCTTCACTGGGTTTGATAATTACTGCCAGCATACACAAGTTGATAGAAATGGGTGCTCATGTTCCTTCATTTCAATGGCTTCGTTTTTTTTTTCCATTTAGGTTTTTTATTTTTTTCTCAGAAATCCTGCACAGTTACCAAACATGCTTTCACATGCTGGTAACAGAGAACACAAACCCAGACAGAGAACAAAAACAAAAGCTGAAAGCAAACCCCACAGCACAGCGTGATAAGTCATAACATCCCCCTCACCCCTCACAACACACAACACCCCACATGATGTACAGTAAGGCTTGCTATCACATAATTACTTATCTAATGATCCCAACTCTTCTATAAATCTGAGGAAGCTACCCCATACTTCAGTAAATTTCAATGTAGAGTTTCTCAGTTTAGCTAGCATTAATTCATGAGTCCATATGCAATCTCAGTCCAGCCCTTATAATCAGGGCGGTAGCGAGGATTTGATTGATGACGATACTGATGTCATGAGTCCTCGCCCTGCTAGTGGCTTCAGGAAAAAGTTTTTAAGATTATAGTATAAATATATGCATTTTAATGCATTTTAAAGTAGAAATAATCATTTAAGAAATTATGTCAGTGCCAACACAGAAATGAAATTTGTTTTCCACTTGGGTGTGGGATAGTCAGACAGGAATGGAAATAATTTAATTTGGTCGTTTCTTCACCTAGTAAAACTAGTGTGTTTAATATTTTTGACTTGGAAAATAATTATTTGGTTCAAACTAACTTGTTTACAAAACCAAAACAAACTGATATGTTAATGGATTCAAGGAAGTTGCATAAAACTTTTGAAAAGATGCATATATGATATGTCTTTCAATTGTATATATATATATTTCAATGCATAATATGTTATTTAAAATAAGAAATGAAATACTGTAAATTATTTACAATAAAATAAATAAAATTTTAAAAATGAGATTTTATTTGCAATAAAATAAAAAGAAGAGGTATTTCTCATTATTTATCAATGAATTGTAGTCATAAATGAAAATCTTTAACAGCAGAAGAACACAGAAGAGACTGACTTAACAATAAAACAATCTATATTTGTATTTTTCTAGTTCCCTACTATAACCCTGGCTGCATTTAGGAAGTCTGCAAGAGTTAACTCAAACTGTACTTTTGTAAGTGTGATTGGCAGAACAGATTTGGCTCCAAGAAGCAAAAACATGGCATCCTTAGTGCGAGTTCATCCAACGACTCTTCAATTGCCTGAACCACTTGGGTCCAAAATGGGCAAAAACCAGCAGAAGGTCCCAAATGAGGTGTGGTACTGGTACTGAAGTACCTGCAAGGCAGGGAAAGGTAAAATAGCACAATTCATACGCATGGGAAACTTAAACTGCTTTACAAATTAGTAAATAGAAGCAAAAGAAAAGAAAGAAAATGAGAAATGAATGAGGATCAAAGACTACATTCCTTCATTATGTTAACAAAAACCATCTGAAAATTGATGGGTTTAGACTTGAAACTGGCTACATTAGTTGCACCTTTGACACCTTCGGGAAGATGATTCCAGAGCCAAGCAGCCTTGTAGCTAAAAGCTGCTTCACTATGTTTAGTTCTGACAGTAGGTGTTACTCACAGATTTCTTTCTTGTGTTCTAGCAGGTGTGCATTGTTGGAACGTGTCTGAAAGATAGTTTTGTCCTACCACGTAAAAACAAGTCAGTTCTGTGATGCTTTGGAAGCCAGTGTAGAGATTTAAGTATCAAAGGAATTTGGTCGTTTTTGCCAGAAATAAAACCATGAATATATTCTTTAAAATCATTCTTTGACATAGGGCCCCTAAGATTGTTTCATTTGCTTCATTGTTTTCATATGGTAAGTAAAACTGAGATCGCAGCTGATTAAGACACCAAAGTTTTTAACAGCGTCCTTCAGTTTTAGTCCTTTTGTCTCAATATGAGTGGCAATTCTAAATCTCTCTTCTTTTAACCGAAATAAGATCGGTTTCATCCCTGAGATTCTAGGGGGGCTGGAGTCCTTAGGTGAGAGGACTAAGTAAATTTGGGTATCATCTGCATCGTTATGATGAGAAATTTTATTGTCTTTGATGATCTGTCCAAGCAGGAGCATGTAAAGGTTGATGAATGATAAAGCTCCTAAGATTGATCTCTGGGGGACACCACAAGTCAAAGATCTTTGTGTTGAGGTATAGTTTACAAGGGAAATGAAAAAGCTTCTGTCCTGTAAATATGAGCCGAGCCACTTGATTACTGTACTAAGATGCTCTTACACATCCAGCACTCATTGCTTTGAATTAGACCAAGCCTATTAAGTCTGACTGCAGTCCAATAATATCTGTAAAATATTTTATAGTGTATAAATCTGCACTTGTTAACTGGATAACCCATGTTATGGATAATATTCTCCCAAACCTGATTTCTACGGCTTCTTTTGTCCTACTCTTTTATGGCTTAATATATTATTCATCCTCTGGCATATGTGGTCATTAGCACGGCTCATACTAATGGCACAGCTCGTTGGCATAGTCTGGTGGCTTACTGCATGTGTCTTCCTTCTCTGGCACTTGTGCTTTTGAGGATCAGTCACAGTGTCGAGGCTCTGGCTTCAGATTTAATTGAAACTGTGGACCAGTACCACACAAAACCTCTTTTTCAATTTGGCACACAGCTACAGATGTCTGCGGTTGTTGCATTATAAGTTGCCTGCATTATCATTTCATTGGACTTCTCGCCTACATTCAGTCAATGCAGTTGGCTCACGGGTTTATGTACAAATTGAATTACTGGTAGAGAAGGATTGATGGCTCGGTTAAGAGCTTCCTTTCATAACAAAAAGAGGCAGACATTAGAGCAGGATCTCTGTGGAATATCCTTATTTCTCCTCAGGAATTGTACAATATACCCTCAGATAAAATTATACTTGTGATAAATTGATGCACTATTCCATTCCCACAATGTGAGTAAGTGTTGATTGGATTATTTTTCACATTCATAGCTATATTAGCACTCTGGCACAAGGCTTTTTTAAGCTAGAAAAAGAAGATTTCCTCAGTTTTAAATGTGTTTGGCTTTTTTCCTTGTTGTGCCGAAGCTGCACAGACAGAGACAAAGCTGCTGTCAGGAGTAAGCTTGCATCTTGTCTGAATTAATTTTCACTGGATTTACTTATACACAGATTGAGCTGAGTGCAGGTGGCTGCTGGCTGAAGTAGAGGTAATGTCTTCCAGTCGTTAAGACCATAGATATTTCTTTTGACATCAAATATTCCTTTTGAGTGGGAGGACAGCTAATAGCTGGGCTCTCAGACTAACTCAGGTTGTGATTGAAGCTCTTTGCTCCAGGCTGAGGTCGCTGATCCTAGTTGCTGTTAGACAACTCATTTCCTTCTCAAGGTTCTTATGTTTTTTGTTGGATTTCTATGAAGCTTAAATAACTGGAAGGCATGTGAAGGCTGGAGGCCCAATCAAATGTGACATCACGGACAAGCACTGGAGGTGTCACTGAGGTGATGAATCGTCTTCATCATCACTGTCGAGTGTTCTCCTTACTCTACCTCACTCTTCTTTCAAACTGTTTTATTGTCAGCAGTATCCTCATGGTCACTCTATTTGAACTGGTTATCATTGTCTGTGTGCTTGGCTGTTAGAGGCTGTTCTGTGCTCTCCTGGGCGTATATGGGCGCTTGAGCTCTTTTCTACACAACAAAGACTTGCCTTCACTTGTTATTTAAAAAACCCAGTGTTTAAGATGTGCTTGGGCTTATTGGCAGAACATTGCAGAGATGAAATATAATACTCATAAACGTATGTTTTCATTAGTGTGTAGTCACCTCAAAATAAGACTCATTGTGTTTTTGTTCCCTTAGAATGAGCCATGTATATATCTACAGAGGGCGCAGGTCCTCTTCCATAGAGGCCACCATGTTCCTATGGTCGCCCAGAATGGACAAACCAAACACTGCTTCTTTCACATTTTGCATGAGTTTTGCGGCTACCATGTAGGGCTTAGAAAGGGAAAATGAGATGAGGTCTTTGCAATCAGTGAGCTCACCACTTGATGTTGCTAAATCCTACACACTGATCCTGGTGCCAGTATAAAACCCAACCTTCAATTCAGACACCAAAATGATACTTTATTCAATACCCCACTTTGAGAAGTACAAACAGATCCCACGTGTTACATAAGCAGGTTTACAGGAACTTTGTTGAAAAGTTGAAAAGTGTTAAATTTATGAAATAATCTCACAATCTCAAAGTCCATTACATAGATGCTTTTGGTCTTATCCAGGGTGTGAACTACAAATGTTGGCAATGTGCTATTTTTGCAATGCATTTCTATTATTCTTATTTGTCGTGGATCATGTGTAAAATCAGGCTGTTATTGATGTATGATTCATGCATGAGGCTGATTCATCAGTAATTCACATTAATAAAGCATCATATTCTGCTCTTCTATTCAGAAGCAGAATATGATGCATCTATTCTATGCTATCTATTGTTTTTTGCTCTTTTGCCTACCTATGTTTTATTTATAGTGTATAGCAGTGCCCTGGTGTAGTTTGTCTGTATTGTATCATAATGTGATCATGATGCTTCTTTTGTTTTTATATATCTGATGTTCTATGAATGTTTCTTTGCAACAACAGTCACAGTCAGTCCCCCGTTTAAAAAGTGAACTCTCCCATGGTATAGTTCCCACACTGGTCTTATCACATTATCTTCAGTAGCAGATAGAGTTTGCTCAGTTGTCATGGAAGTGTACATTTTTAAATTACTTATGACACTTAACTGGAATACTCAACTGGAATACTACAGCCATTTAGGTAAGGTTGGCATAAAGACTGGAAATGGGGAGAAACAGCCTGGCTCTGTCCAAAGGTAATTAAATCTGCTCAGAAGCAGCTCTAAAGCTCGCTAATTAGCACATTATATCTCACTGGTTGTCTGGCAACCTTATGGTGATGACAAGACTCCAGGAAGACACTGCTCACGGCATAACCACACACAACAAGCTGTTGTTTTTACGCTTCGGTTCTGTATGGATTAAACAAACAAGACATTATGTGTTAATTAGTAACCTTTAGAGGGCTAACTGTTGTGCTGTGGTCATAGGCTTTGCTGTAAAACTAAACTAACCAGCTAGTGAAGATTAACTGTGGATACATGAGAGTGGTATTCATCTTCTCATTGACATGGTCAGGTTTTAGTGAAGTTGTTTTATTTTGAAGTTTTGGCCTTCCCTTTTGTTGCTGCTGCTTTACTTCCTGTCTTTGTCCTTTTTCCCGCCTTTATTAATTACTGTGTAGTCAGTGTGTTTCATTCTTTCTTGGTTTTTCATTTTCGTCTTTTTGTCAAGTGTTCTAGCCTTTTCCCAGTGCTTTTCTTTGTGTTTGAATTTCTTCTTGTGATTTTGGATTTTCTGCTGGATTTATATGGACTCTGGATTTTGCTTGTTGTTTCATTGGACAGATTCTCTGGTTTTGACTTATGCAGGCATGACCTTTGGAAGCAATTGTAATTTTCTTTTGAGTTCATTAAATCTTTTGTACTTCCAGTGTACATTTTGGATCCATTATCTTTGTTTCACCTGGTTACCCTGCTACTCATCTAACTCTCCGCAAGAAAGCAAATGAGTAAATTTCCCTAAATTTCAATCTATGTCTTTTATGGCACAGACTAAATTGCTTCAATATTATCGAGTATTGAAACACGCCTTGTGTAAGGAGTCAATCTCATCTGCGTCTGTACCAAGATCTAAAAATACATGACACGCAGAGACAGTGTTCATTGTTTGTTGTGTTTTGCTTTTACCACCAGGTATTTGAATGGCTTCTTCCCTTAAACTGAGTAATTCTTCCGTAACATGTAATATAATTTTCATTCCATTAAAATGGATTTAATATCAAAAGTGTTGCTCAGGAATTGATATTGAAGCCAAGGTATCGGTACTGTCCCCAGTACTGGCACTGGAATTGAAATTTATGAAGGAGACCCACCTCTACTGGGAACATGGGAGCACATATGTAGAACTGGGGAACACAGGAGCCATTGTCATGTGCAGGTTATGTGCTATATAAATCTGGGGAACATAT
The DNA here is from genome assembly GCA_027495735.1 of Lutjanus campechanus. Classification (NCBI taxonomy): domain Eukaryota; kingdom Metazoa; phylum Chordata; class Actinopteri; order Lutjaniformes; family Lutjanidae; genus Lutjanus; species Lutjanus campechanus. The sequence goes on from JAJHUR010105461.1 coordinate 22,638, forward strand.
ATGACCCTGGGAACATAAGAATGACCTCAATTTCAGAGCTTTATTGTGAGTTTCAGCTCATTTATTATCTGCCCACAACTATACTGATTTGGTT
>JAJHUR010105462.1:1002-14707 GCA_027495735.1 Lutjanus campechanus
TATAGGCCAAAAGGTGTTTCACTTGGTTATAGCGCCCCCTGCTGGCGAACATGTGTCAATTTTTGCATCTGAGGTACGTGCAGGGGTCTGGACCAACCCTCCAAATTGCACCGCCCTCCCATGTACGGTTTAGGCTGCAGCAACACTTTTAGCGGTGGAAAAATAAAAATAATGAAGAAGAAAAACTATAAAAATCCGAACAAAAACAATAGGCCTGGGGGACGCGGGTTCCCAGCACCGCTGGTCCTGGGAAACGCGTATGCTTGTGCATCCGCGTCCCCCAGGCCCCGCGGGCTTGGCCCCCTAATAACACTGATATACAATAACTCCAATTAATGCTACTTGTGAAAACTCAGATCAATGCAAAAAAGCAAGGTAAACCTTTCTTTAAAACTCATATCTATAGCAAGTTTTATAGACAAGTGGGGACATCCTGTGCCATGTTTTAATGAACTATGTCAACTAGAGCTGCTATGATTAATGAAGCAACTGATTATTAAATTAACCACCAACTATTTTGATGATCACTTAGTTGGTTTTAGTATTTTTTTTTAAGGCAGAAAGTTTAAATTCTCTGATTCCAGCTTCTTAAATGTGAATATTGTCTGGTTTCTTTACTCCTCTCTGTCAAACAAGACATTTGAGGGCATCATCCTGGGCTTTGGGAAACACTGATCAACATTTTTCACCCTTTTCTGACATTTTATGGGCAAGCAACTATCAATCAATTAATCGAGAAAATAAAAGATAATCATTTGTTGCAGCCCTTGTGTCAACTAAAATAAGGCTGATCAAAATCTGATCCTTCCTCTACTGAACTTAACTGTGTTCTGTCCACGAATGAAAATTCAGGGGTCAACATCAAGCACTGCCACAAAAAGTTAACAAGTATTAAATGAAGGTGGCCCCTTGTCGTCACCAAGTTTTATCTCCACACTGCAAGCTTTCACCAACACAACATTACAGTTCCACAGACATCCTGATCCCTTTCAATAGTCTATGAAAACAGCGAACAGTACTGTTGCAGGCTAGCTCACATTATGTTCAAGCTGCTGAAGCATGCTTTTACTAAGCCGACTCAAACTGCAGATGCAATTTATACAGAACAGAAACACAAAGGACAGAGGAAGGAGTTGAAATGGCTTGAATATGACACATCTGAGGACATAATGTTCTGCAGCGTGTGCCACCAGTTTCCTCAACTAGCTGATAGGTTTATCTTGTTTTTCTATCAGAAACAATGCCTTCAGGAAACACCACCATAATTCATGGGAAAAGCAAACAACACATGTCAAGGTTAAGGGACGCTATGATAAATTGTGTTAAATTGTCTTTTCTGTATTGTTTTTACATAATTTTACATTTGGGCCACCAAAATTGTATTTTGGCCATCAAATTAAGGGGCTTGGCCTGTGGGACCAGTGTTCAAAAATATTGGTGTCGATCCCTGTAATGATTTGGTCATAATAGTGATTGATTTTGTTCTGACACCCAATCTGGAGATTTGCTGAGCTCCAACAATAGGCTATCAAATCGGTTATCTCCTCTCTTTTGTTCAGACAGTCTCATGCTCTACGCAAGAGACAATCCAAGAAGGAGAAATAGAAGTGGGGAAGTTAAACCAGATGACGTCATCCTTAAAGTCCATTTTCACTTGAAAACATTTCCAGTGAAGAGCAAATCTCCCGTAAAAAGTTGCAATATGAATCATAGGGTTAAGCTTAATTTCCACTAAATAGATATATGTCATCAGCATGGCATCAAAGTGATGTAAACATGGCGTCGATCTCGCAAGACTTCGTATATATCTTAATGGACGCACGTACGGAAGTCTCACAAGATCGACGCCATGTTTACATCCTACCAGCAACGTGCTACAGCTGATATTTCTGCTAAAAACATGGCGAAAATGGCGTCTTTTGCGGTTAATTTTTAATGTCGCGGCTAGCGGACACTTGGATTACACCACACAAGCAGGATGGAGACATTTTGTGTTTGTTTTGTGTGCTATTTTTAACGTTTTATCCGTGGTCTCCATTCACTGCCATTGTACTGGATGAGGCTGCTACCCTGTTTCTCCTAAAACTCCAGGATTGTTTGGTGAACTGAAGATCTTCACTTATCATCACATCCGTATAGTGGTGAGTACATACTGAATGGCTTAATCTCGCAGGGTGGAATATCGCTTTAACAAAAGCTGACCTGAGACTAACTACAATGGAGCCACACAAAGTGTGTTACGCATATGTGTGTTTGAGTCATTTGTGAGTTCACTGCTTCTAGAAAAATGTTCTTTGCACATTGCAACCCACAGTATGAGAACTGTGACTCATTTAATGATTGTAATGTGAATCATTACCCCAGAAATCAGCCAAAACATACTTTTCATCTTTAAACATTTCATCACTCTGTATGAAGTTGATCATCACAGGACAAAACTTAATGATTTCTTCTGAGTTTTGAAACAGAAACAACGCAACCAAAACTGAATCAGAGAAAAAATAAAAACACACTGGAGCAGCTTTCAAAGATTTTAAATGAAGTGCTTGAGGGATTACAGAGGATCATAGTACTTTCGCCACCCAACATAATATGTTCCTTTCCCAATTTATTCCACCACCTTCATTTTCACCTCCTCTTCACCCTTCCCCCATTTATTCACCCCTTCTCCTCTCTCCCCTGGCTCATCCCATCCCCCCAGACAAATCAATTTGCCTCCCTTCCCTCTATTCTCCTCTTCATGCCCGGACCCGCCCTCTCTTTTGTCTCGCGCCGCTATCTTCATTTTCAGCGACCCCACATCAATTTGAGCTTCACGCCGACCTCCATCGCACACCCCTCCGCCTCTCCTCCCCCCCCTCCCCCCGTCCCACATACTCCTTTCAAGGAGCGCGGTCCATCGATTGACCCGCTCCTTTCTGATTATCACGCACTTTCATTCAGGAGGAGGCCTCTGTGTGAGTGTGTGCGACTGCGTGTATGTGTATAGCTGGACGATATGTGATGGGGTTTCTATTGCCAGCAGACTGGGGCAGGCAGAGGTATTTGGGTGGGGAGTGGGGGGGATGAAAGTCCCCCAGATCATTATACATGTAGGGTGACATTTGGTATAGAAGATGGATGGGGGCTGGTGGAAAGTAGGTGTGTGTGTGTGGTGAGCTCTTGCTATGCAATTTGCACATTCAGCAAACAAGCTGAACACCTTGTCCCTGCAATTTGAAAGAAATCCAATTCTCTGTGACAATGTCTTGCATCTCACAAGTCGTTCTGCTGTCCTAAACTCTTTGTTCGGAATCTGCTGCTGGTGGCTGTTGGGAGAGTCCTGAATCTAACTGGGGCTAAACATGTGTAATGTTGGATTTTGAATTCAAGGCAGCATTATTTTAATTTTCAATTTCAATTTCATTTAAATTTAAAAATAGTTATTTTTCTGCGCTATCTGAATTTTATGCACATGTAATTATCATAAAATGTCAAAATATTTGTTGAATTATTCGGCTAAGTGGAAGATAAAAATGGGACATTTGATCTACTGTGAATCAAAACTACTCTGAGATGTCAGGTTTTTAACTCTTTCTGCCAGCATGACTATAATTACAATAATAGAACCATTTAGGCCAAATCCATCTATATCAACTTACTATGCCATCACGTCACCAAGCTCACTCTCGTCAGTGGCTAAACATAATCTAAAGGCAAATTTTTTCCCTTTAAATTCTTGTCTGGCTGATAGGAATGACAGGTTGACGTCATTTCAACAACATGCTGAGCGTGTCAGCGTGATTGTCTTGACTGACTGCTCTGACGTGAAAGAGAAAACAATTAACCTGTCAACAACAGCAGCATTATCATCTTTAGATCACATCTTCAAACATGATGCATGTACCTGTTGACATGTACAAAACTTTGCAAAGCCACTTATCATCAAATGTCAACATCAGCTGAAAGATGACACACTTGTAATACAGCTTAGAGATTTTCTGACCTGTTGAAAACTTCTCAGAAAATAATTCAGAAGAACTGTTAAAGTTCCTGTGGATTATATGCAGAGATATACTGTACTCTATGTGTAGTTACTGTCCATGATGCATACAGTCAGTTGCAATTTATTTGGTACTCTTAACTACTAACTAATGCCGTCTAATACAACAGTCTTACAATAAATACTGCTTTCATGGAGGTTAAAATATTAACTCTTTTTATGTTTTTTACTCTGTTTAGTGTCTGGAGTTGCATGTGATGTATGGCTTGTGCTCCATTTATAATAATATAAAAAAGGACAGAGGGTGTGGCAGACTGTGCAGATTGTAAAGCTCCCAGAGGCAAATTGTGATTTGTGATATTAAATCAAATTTGACTTAACATGAAATTATTATTTCATTATTGGTGTCTTTTATGCCATGTGCATAATGGCTAGAGATGCTAACAAGCTCAACAAGCTAGTGAGGAAGGCTAACTCACTGACTGGAGGAGGAGCTGAGCTGGATTCTCTGGAGGCAGTGACAGAGAAGAGGATGCTGTCCAATCCTACATCCTGATCAACATCTACCTATTATCATCAAAATGTCTCTGCATGTAAGGTAATGTGACCACAGGTTTTTCCGAATCACATCCACAGCAACAAAAACTACCAGCAACAATAAAAACTATTATTGTCAGCCTGTTGCTGTGTTACTCCGAACTTTGAGCTCCAGCCAGATGATGGCATGACATGTCTGCAGGGCGCTGATCATCATCATGCGCAAGCAAAACAGACAGAGCTTGTGTCTGGGCTCAAGTTTCTCTACAGAAAAAGAGCCCAAATGCAAGTTTCAGGCATTTTTTTGTCTGTCTGGTTTAAGAACAAAACAAAAGCAAAGTATAAAAAAAGAGGGCAACAGGGAATAGTTAAGCAAGTAGCAGTTTTATGTGGCCTGCTGTCTATCGAGCCTTTTATGTAATACAAAGAGAGAGAAAAGGCCAGCTGTTAACTCTTTTTTCCCCCCTCCCTGTTTCTCTTTGGTATAAAACATCAACGATCCAGTGCTTTCTGGTACCATGTTATATGTCAACTGAGAAAAGTTAAAACACCAAAAGGCACATCTCAGATATATCATTAGTTAGAGCTACAAATCATGAGACGTAACCCTCAATTTGTACATCCTTCTTAGTATAAAAGAAGAAGTGTTACTCAAGATATGTGGTGACATGCATGTTCACATGTCTGGCATTCCATCAGCTGTTGTACAGAACAGCAGCTATCTTCTGTATCTGTGCTGGTCTGTGTGGGTGGAATAAAAATGCATATGAATGGAAACTCTCATGAATATTGTGATACAGTTCTTCTACCCTGAATATGTGGCTAATTTGACTGAACGCCATTCTGCTCATCTTCAAACATATGATTTTGTACTTCAAGCATATGATTTCACAAATCCATAATAATTTTCATTTAACAATTTGAAAAACTACACTGTCATCCTTGCCTGATTGACATGCTGCTTCTCTACTATATATGAACAATTTCATGCAACAATAACATTTATTCTATCACTTGCAGTCATTATATGAAGTTTTATTGTCTTATTACTCTGTTATTCTGTTATTGGACACATGAATAAATCTAAAATGCTGATGTGATTTTCCTTTATTTCCTTGCTCTGGTTTTAAATCAAGCTGGAGGAGTGGTGAAGGACGGGAGACAACAGCGACGTCAAGACTTGCAGTGTGACGAACACAAACATGTTTCCAAACAATGGACCACACCCCGAGGGCGGTGTCTGCTGCTGCAGCCTGGATGGACTGTAAAGTCTGATTAAGTGTGTGTGTGTGTGTGTGTGTGTGTGTGTGTGAGAGAGAGAGCTGGTGGGGTGGTATTGAGCAAAGACAGGATGTGTGACGTTGGTCCCCAGCAGAGGAATGGCGTAACCTTGTACCATCCTCACCCCCCCCCCTGCAAACACACATACACACACTGACTGACCCACAGTGCCAGTCCAGTTTCCTCTTCCTCTCTCTGACTGCGGTGCCTCTCGGCCTTGTGGCCTCAGACCAGTGTGTCCTCCTGACACACTCCTCCTCTATCACACGCCACGGCAGAGTGTCTCCACGACATAACAACACAACAAAGAGATAACACTGTTGAAAATAAAAAAGGAACGCCTTATCCTGGTGGCTCATTTGACTAAATTACACAACATGTTACTTTGATCACAGCACACATCTGAACAGTTTCTTCCAGTCTGTGGTAAGGCACTGCACTTTGTACTGTCTTATTAAACAAAACAACAAAAAGGAAAGTTTCAAACTTTCTAAACTGGAGGATGTGGTCAAAGATATCTAGCTGGAGAGGTCGGAAGATTACATTTATCATCATGTCGCAGAGCAGCAGTTACACCATATTTAAAGGTCTATTTTTGATGTAAATGATGTAATATGGGGAGGCAGAAGTGGCTCAAGCAAAAGACACCCAAGCCAAAAAGCTCATACCTGTAGCTTAGAGAAGAGAAGACACATGCTTACTATATCTGAACACCGAAAACCACTGAGAAAAGTTGAAAGGGCATTTTTAGGAGTCGTACCTTTATACCGACAGTGTTGCTACACCTACTGTACATACCAGCCTTTAATTATATCTTAAAAGAAAAATCAAAACCACTGGCTCCCTTTGAATTGGCATGTTGCTGGCATCATGGTGGACTGGCAGTCTAAGATGCCTCTCATGCAATAAGTCCAACTGGGACTCCCTGTCTCACGGCATCCTTCTCTCTCTGGTCGCTCAAATACGAAAAATGTCATAAAAAGATCGTACACATGTGGAACAGAGCCAGTATACATTTGACACATTTGCTTTGTCAACAGATCCTTCTTCTCCGTCTCTGCTAACTCTTCAAACATGTCAATAACTCAACATCCCTGTACGAACTGCTCACATCTCGGCCATCCATCAGGAGAATGTGTCAAGAGCAGCGGGAACTTGCATGAACTTAACCTGCGTCACTTCCTGTGCTGGAGACAGAGATGTCACACTGATGACAGCAGGCGTGTCAAATGTTGCGCTGCAACACTCAGCACGCATTTCCTGGCAGGCCAGACAAGGAAGAGAGAGCTGCCAGAAAAACATGTCAGTGACCGTGACAGACAGGCTGTCTGATACTCTGGAGCCGAGCGTGCATCAGCTGCTGAAGTCTTGCTTTGCCCTTAATGTTCCTATCATGTGATCTGGATTTTTCACCAAGCACGAAACATTTCATTCCAGGTCACAGATCTGTTTTAAAAGAACAAACTACTAACTGGCTTTTAGCCACAGCGCTGAGTGTGTATGTACTGTGGAAGTTTGCCAGTTTATAACACTAAAAATCCTGGACATTTGTCATTTGTGGTGAATAAAGCAATTCAGTCTGATTAAAATAAATGTGAAGCCTTGCAAGAAATGTGCAAGTCATCAGTATCCATAATTATGTAGGGCTCAACGATTCTTAAGAAAAATCTAATTGCAGATTGCGGTATTACAGGAAAAGATCATTTTTACATCATTATTCTCATTTTCATTGAAAAACACATTAAAACAATTGTGGTGTGTTCTCTTTTTTTCATGGATCTGTACCACACAAAGATGTTTTCTGAAGTCTAGAGAATGATGTGCTGGCCAGGACACCTCTGCAGCACCACAATATTTAATTTAAAATGGTTTTTTGACACACATTTTACCTTCAACAAATCCCGCGATTTAATAGTTGCAGCAGCCCATATTGCAATTTCGATCTGCCCTAGTATCATGCATTCACAGGAACACACAAAAGTCACAGAAATGATCATAAACCACTGACACAGTAACCTGATGATGTGAGAGTGAATCTCTGACCACATTAGACTTTGCTGCGGATCACACCTGACAAAGCCAAGACACTACCGACGTAACAAACAAACCTTACTCAAACATATCAGCTCTTCCAGTCTATCTTCCAACAGCAATGTCACCACCATTTTGTTTGGTTTTCTTTCGCAGGCAATAACCACTTGCAGAGGATTGTTTTTTCACGACTATATTTTTGCAGCACTTCTCGCTGTACTAGAAAACAAAGCAGAGAATGGCAGGGCATGTGGGTGCGAAGAACATGATGAATAGATGAAGGTTACGCTGGATCAAAATGTCTTTGAATTTTTGAGTAATTAACGGTTAAAAGCTGGAATTGACTGCTTAAGAGGGAGTGTAAATGACATACTGTCCCACAAGCTCCCATCACCCCTCTTAAACAATGTAAATGACTGATAATTAAACAAAACATCACTAACATTTCTTCTTCAGTAATTAGCGTTGCTCCCTCTGTTTTTCATTAGAGAAAATCTGTGGACGACTGAGCAACGCAGCAGCTGATAGACATTCTTCGGCTTCTGCCAGACTCATTCGTATTCCTACCAATAACCATTAGTCAGACTGCGAGTCAGACTAGTTTGGCTGAAAGGCTCCTCTAACCAACATGTCCTGTATATTTCTCCAGGCAGGCTGATCTGTGTTGTTCTTACTGTTCCATGTGTCAAGTACCGTACAAGTAGCAAAGGTACATTACAAAACTCAACACTGTTTTAGGAATTTCACACAGAGCAGCCTCATTTAATTCCCTCATTACACTGGAGAGGATCAGATTTTTCACGTTTTAATCATGCTTGAATGGGTTTCTTGGGCCCTCAGGTCAGAAATCTTGCTTTAACACGACAAAAAACTCACTTCAGTCGCTGTAAAACACGATAATCACGGTCAGGTTTTTCCATGACATTAGCAATTAGGGAGGTTTCCCTCTTCAGCTTGTTAAATGCAATCATCAGGGCTTAATTCATCATTAAATTAACTTGAACTTGCAAATCTTAGCAGACTAATGACCCCGTGGACTGTCATATCTTCCTGTAGATGTAACGCAGGCTATTCAACATCCCATTTAAAGATGAGCTTTTTCTTGTATTAAGTTGAAAGACAGGTCAAGATTTTCTTCTGAAAAACAACAAATGGATGAATGAATGCCACTCCTTTTTTGTACCATGTGATGACCCTCTTATAGCAGAATAACTTGGAGTTATGAAGAAACAAACAAAAAAACTGTCATGATTTTCTTGACTTCTGGTGGGAGAACACGGTGACTAACATCTGAATGTTACTGCCAACATAAGCCAGAGGACACAAAGTGGAAGAGGACAACTGCCCGACATTGTGGGTTAAACGTGGCCTCCCTCCTCCAGTCTGACATTATCTGGCTCCAGTATGCAAAGTGTAACTAGATTCCTCAGTGTGGACAGTACAGGACTGTACAGAGAGATGCTTTCTGTTCGCCTCTGGAGATCTGCCACATTACTCAGCATATCATTCGCTGCAGGACTGTGATCATCAGACCAGGCTGAGTAAGGGTCAGATTTATTCTGTTTGGATCAACAGCAGCGGATTAAAGAGCTGAGTCACTCCTTGGCTAGACTTCAGCTTTTCTCTCTGCCTATAGACAGACTTTTCTCTCTGTAATGATCTGTTCCATAAACCCTGTGCCTCTGCATAGAAAATTACTCACCAAAGTAATTGCTAAAATGTGATGTGGGGACACAGCGACATTCCTAAAATGAAGACTGACAGGGGAAGACACACGCAGTAGGATGATCAGGTTGTGATTGTGAATAAGCTCAAAGTTTTGCTCGTTTATCTCAAGTACTTTGTTTGGAAATGAAACTGAAAGTGAGTGCATCCAAAATGTCAATAATAATTCCTCAGTGCACATGTAAACTGCCTGTGCAACAATGGGAAGTACAGTAAGTAAAATCTGAATCATACAGATAAATTCCAACATTGGCCAACACACTGGTTTGCTTTAAAGCTTGTACAATCATCTGCTGCTTGTTTATCTTTCTTTGCTGCTGGTGAGTACAATTGAGTATTATTTCTAGTAGGAATGCTGGCCGAAACTACAAATTTAAAAACTGTTTATAATTAACTGAATCATTGAGCAAAACAACAAGTAGCATCTGGAACATGCCAACAGTGTTTACTTGTACTTGTTTCTACACTTTGGATTCACTGAATCATCTCCGTATCCAATGCATTCATAAACTGAGTCAAATCCTCTTATTCATTTAACTGCATAATGTGCATTCAGTAGCTACAACCACTCCCTTCTCTAACATTTCTCTCATCTCACAGTCTTTGTTTCTGCCCAGTCTGGTCAGTCTGACCCAAAATGACAAGGTACTATGCACAACCTCTCACAAAAATTATTTTGCTTCCTCATGACCAAAGCTATTTGCTTGGGAAGTCAAGCTAGGGGCTGCAAGCTGGAGGGGTCAATACACTTTTTAAAAAAAATATAAACAGACCTCCTTCATGATGCTAAATGAAATGTGGTGGTTGGTTGTGGCTTCACAGATGAGGATTAGTGCAGATCCTCCCACTAACAGTTTGAATCAAGGAATTTTCATGCTTTGTTTTGTTGACTCAGACTGGCTAACCAAGAAGGTTTTGCTGATGTTTTTCCTTCAGATTACAATGCGTCTGCTGAAAGGAACTATTAAGAAGTCACTCTTAGGGGAAGTCATTATGAAGCAGTCGACAGCACCAACAATGTACCACTATCTCTCTGCCATTAGCAATTTAATAAAGCAAAAATGTCCGACAAGTCTCTTCAACTCTAAAGAAAAACTCACACACTCACAGCCTCTGTGTTTCTGCTGACCACAATTAAAAGGACTCTTTTGTTGCAGAGTTCTTGTCTGCAGCAGCTAATGGACAGAAATAGTGACAGCTGTTTCTGACGCGACATTTCCTCTGGTTAACAAGAACACGACAAGATGTACTTCGATCACACGATACCGTCTTATCACATACAGCTTAAGAGAAAACAAAATGAAACATGAAGTGCAAGCACACCGCAAGAAACCAGCTTTTCAGGCAGTGGCTACAAAGAAAAAAAGAACCACCCTGATGAAACGTATGTATGAATCATATGGATGATCGGAATGCAAAACAAGTGGGTGGCAAGCCTGGAAAAAAGGTGTGTGTTCTGTGAAATTCTGTGAAAAACATGAATATCGCCATTAAAATCAAGATAATCCTTCAATGAACCAGAGATCACAAAACATTTTTTTTCGTTTATTTTGTCAAATCTGAGAGCCGCTTCACACATCAACACAAGGAGCAGAGCTTCACAGAGCAGTGCAGATGCAAACACACTTAAGAGAACAGGAAGAGCAGATAATGCATCTGCATGGGTTAAACTGCAGCAGCGCAGGCCTGAGGAGAGACACAGTAAGCTGACACCTGAGAGGTCGACAGCAGAGGAGCCCCATTACACAATGAACACAACAGACCGACTGTGTGCTCCGACTGTGAGCCTCTGAGTGTCCTTTATGCTCGTCTGCCAGTTCGTTTTTGTAATCGTGCGTATCTCTGTGACAATATGTTTGTCTGCAGGGGACTCTGTGTGTATGTGTGTGTGTGTGTGTGTGTGGCAGTTAACGGGGGCTCTGTGAATAATGTCATTCTTCACACGGTAGCCTGATCTCCAGAAAACGCCACCTGTTCTGCACCGGTGGCTGACTACTGTAACCTCTTAACGAGAATTACATAATAGCTGGCAGGAAACCAAATCGTGCTGACAAAGAGCCATGTGAGTATGTATTTGCATTTTCATTAAAATCAAGCGTTATTAATATGTTACTTAACCAAGAGATATTTAAATTTGACCTTCTTCTGCATCTGATACTGGGTTCCTTCCTTTTGAACCTCAGTGAGTTTAATTTTTACATTTGGATGTTTGGTTTACAGACAGATGTTTGAAACTGGACTGCAGGATTTTACACACACACACACACACACAGCCGTATTTCCATCACCTCAGAGTACATGACATTGACTTACATTCATTTCCAGCAGACTTATCCTAACCCTACCCATAATGACTACTTGCCTAACCCCAACCCAGCCCCTAACCGTAACCCAAGTCTTCACCCAAAGATTTAATGATTTACTCTATGGGAACTTGCATTTTGTCCCCATAGGAAAGGTAAGTCTCCACCATGTGAGTGTGTAAACAGATTTATCGCCCCACAACATGAGTAATACATGTCTACACACACATACATAGAACTACTTAAAGAAAATATGCGCTAGACGCCGCATGGACAGCTATTAGGCTCTTGTTACTGTGTTGCATCAGCGTCACTGCCATAATGGACAGGGCAAAGACTGTACTGTGAGCAAATACACGTAAACAGGGGAGCTTCAGTTTTTCTGGATAAAAAGCACCGTACCACTTATTCCATGGAGTTAGAAAAAAGTTTTGTTTATTTTTCTAACTCCACGTAGACCATGAATCCTTAAATATGACACGACTCATTGAAATGGGTTGACAAATGAAGGCTACAGTGCTTTTTAGCCAGAAAAACCACAGTTCCCTTGTTTCCATGGATTCGTCATTGGCTGCTCTTGCACCGTCCAATATGGCAGCGACACTGTCGTATATATGTTTATGTGGATGTATGTACAGAAACTCAAACCTCATCTAAATACACTCCAAGGAAGAAGAAACCATAATGAACTGAGTGATGGAAAAGCCTTTTATAAAGTGCACAACCAAGACAGAAAGTAAAATGGTACTTCAACAAAGAATACTAATTCTAAATACTTGAATTTTCCTTAAAAACCTGCCACTGCTGTGAGTAAGCCATTTATGGGACGGTCTGCTAAATCTCTTAAGCTCTTTTCCCAGCACTGCCCTGCTTCACACTTTCATACTTTCACAGCTGAATCTGTTCAATGCTTCCACAGTTTGGCACTGCCGCCTACTTACTTACTTAGTTGCTCATGGGCACCTTGGTAGTAGCGGTTAAGGCTCAACAGATGGTAATTCAATCGCCTCTCCAGGGATTTAAGCCGGAAGTTTCCCCGTAGCTGGCCCACTTCTCTGACCTTTGGGCTACTGTTGCACCCGTAACTCAAAACACATTTCAGTTAAGCTGGCGAGTGTACAAAACTGCGCACGTCAGCGAGGCATTGTGGCCGATATAGGTCATCTAATATCAACCCGCCTAATTTTATACCAATCATACGTGGTTCAGTTGGCCTCAGTGGACCACATGATTAAAAGCCTGGAGCTGTTTATGACTGTATCTGGAGTGTTTCTAGGTGAAACTAACGCCACTGGGGGCATCAGAGGTGGTGCCAGCTTTAGGGTAACAAGTCAGGACAGCAAGCTCATGAATCTTTTGCTTGTATCGGGAACACAAAAGCCCTTCTCTGCCCTGAGGTGGCACACAGAAAGACATGTTGGCTTTTTTTTTTTTGTAAGTACACACAGCTGTACATGTGCGCACAAGCACTCACCCACACCTACTGTAAGACTTCCTTTTCTCTCACACACAGATAAAACCTCATGACCAGCCCCAAGCAAAACAGTTTGCCCATTCCCACAGTGCTGCAACAAAATGCAGACCTAAGTGAAACCCGCTCATTATGTCGTACTTGTGAGGACCTTCACTGACTGTATTCCAGCCCTCAATTTAAAGCTTAACTACCACGTGTTTCATGCTTACCTAAACTGAAGCCAACTATAACAACCCTGAAGCCAAGTGTTAGCCAAGCCAACATTTTAACTGTGACAAAATGCTTAAGAAGAAGACAAAATATTGGATCCCATAAAAATACTATTAGAAAGCAACCCAAACACAACATACACACATATTTCATCATCTTCTT
>JAJHUR010105466.1:0-14696 GCA_027495735.1 Lutjanus campechanus
AAAAAACGACACACACATGCACTGATATTTTTAGCCATTGTACAGCCGTTTAATTCATCAAAGCCTTACCACAAATCTTTGCACTCCTGTTCAAGACACAAACACAGACATCAGGCTTCAGCGTGTATTGTTCTGATTGTTTTTCCTCGCACGCTGTCCCGCTCCTCAGCCGTGAAATAAAAAAAGAAAAAAAAAAGAAAAAAAAATCGAGGTGAGAGTCGTACGAGAAGCCTTATTTTTCCTCCGAAATCCTCTTATCCCCTTTTTGTTGGGTTCAAAACATCTCCTGAGTCGTAGCCGGACGCCGTTTGTCTCATTACTTTTGTGTATCACCTCAAGACGAGCGTGCTCGCTTTCATGATGTAAGCACAGGGCAAGACTCGCTCATTCACAAACGAGCCTCGAATCTTTTGAGGAATAAGCACACGCCGCCGTCTGGGAGGGGGGGAAAAAAAACACAAAAAAAAGATCGAGGAGGAGGAGGCGGGACGGTCCGGAGCAAGTTTGATTTTGAACCTTTTTCTTCTTCTTTTTTAAAGTGGTCGTCTTGTGGTGTTAATGGGCCAAAATCATGTTTAGATGCCAAAGTGTGTTAACGACATTCTCATGAGTCAAGCCGTTTACATGGGCACAGTGTTGTCAAGTCTATTCAACTGCCCCCGACACCCCCTCCCTGAAAGCCTAGTTTACGCTCTGCAAAAAAAAAAAAAAGAAAAAACAAAAACAAACAAAAAAAAAACTAAACAAAAAAAAAAACAGGCAGCATTATTTTCTACAGAAGCTCACCAGTCGCCTTAACCAGGGAGCGTCGTACCAGTATTATAAGAGTAGAAGATGTCGTCAGTCAGTCAGTGATGTGTGCCAAGTCCAGTGTGCAGTTAACCTCCCACTTTGTCTGGGTTCACGCCATTTTCGTCCGACCGGCCGGAGCAGGAGAGGCTGAGATGGATGTTTGTGAGAGAGAGTTAGTTTGGATGCGCTCTTAGATAATAAAAGGTTCCAAAAGGGTTCTTCCTGAAGGACTCAGGGGTTGAAGACAGGGTTTGTCAAAAGGTCTTAACCCTTTTTATTCAAGGAACCATTTTCTTTGAATGAAATTCTTTTGGAACTCTTTCTCAAGGGTTCTTTGTACCATAATGTATAAGGGTTCTTGGTAGAACCCCCCTGGGTGGGTGCTATATAGAAGAATTTTTTCTTAATGACTTGCTTGGTTACACAAAGGTAAAAATTTAAATAAATAAAATAAATTACAACACTTGGGATATTTAAAAAAAAAAAGGTTCTCTGTAGAACCTATGAATGGTTTCTAGATAAAACACTTGGAATGTGGAAGGTTCTCTGTAGAACGCATTGCGTGTGTCCTAAATAAAACCGTTGGAATATAAAAGGGTTCTCGATTGAACCCTCTGGGTGGGTTCTAGACAAATCTCTTGGAATGTAAAATGGTTCTCGTTAGAGCCCCCTGACTGTGCTCTAGATGAAATCCTTGGAATAGAGAAAATGTTCCCAGTAGAACCTCCTGGCTGGGTTCTAGATAAATCCCTCTTGGAATATAAAAAGGTTCTTTGTAGAACCCATTTGGTGGATTGTAGATAAATCCATTGGGATAAAAAGGGTTCCTTGCAGAACCCCCTGAGTGTGTTCTAGGTAAAACCCTTGGGATATAAAAAAGATTCCCAATAGAACCCCCTTGGTGGATTCTCGGTAAAACCCTTGGAATATAAAAAAGGTTCTCGTTAGAACCCCCTGACTGTGTTCTAGATGAAATCCTTGGAATAGAGAAAATGTTCCCAGTAGAACCTCCTGGCTGGGTTCTAGATAAAATCCCTTGGAATATAAAAAGGTTCTCATTAGAACCCCCTGAGTGTATTCTAGACAAAAAACCTTTGGAATATAGAAAAGTTTCCAAGTAGAACCCCCTTGAAGAATTCTAGATAAAACCCTTGTAATGTAGACAGGATCTCGGTAGAACCCCCCAGCTGGGTCCTAGATAAATTCCATGGACTTCTATTCCACTGCCTGGATAGAATAGAACCCCCAGAGAGGGTCGTTAGTGGAACCGTTGCACCATAGAAGGATCGTCTATAGAACCTCTCACAGATGGCTCTAGGTACGACCCTAAATGTTGGTTTCTAGGTAGAACTCTCTGACGGGGTTCTCCTATGGGGCCAAGCGGAAGAACCCTTTCTGGTTCCAGCGAGCACCTCTCTGTCGTAGAGTGTGGAGCGCGGCGGTTGTTGTCTCCCAGGCTAACCGGGGTTATTAGAAACAGGGCTGTCTTATTGGAATAGCGACAGGGGAAATAAAGCGCTTGTTGGTTGGAGAGGAAGGGGTCACGTCCGCAGGTCCACACAGGCAAAAACAACAGCCGGAGCCAAGATGAAGGCAATACAGCTTTCATTATCCTCTCGAAGACCAAACCCAATACCAAACTTCTTTATATCTGATCTCATGGAGGGAGGCGAGCAGACTTTCTTTTTTTCCTAAATGCAGTATAACACATGAGCAGTGCCACAAAACAGCCATAACTACCTGTACGAAAGCCCAGTCCAATCAGCGTTAATGGACCAGTTTTCTTGACCAGCGTGTGTGCAGGTTTCACGTCGTTGAAATCTTTCGAGAAACTGCGATTGCACATCTCACATCGTCACCTCACTCTTCGCACAATTCACGTAAAATTTTATTCGTTAAGTGTGGAGGCTACACTGTAAAAAAAAAGTTGCAAAAATTCATCATTTCAAGCTAACTGTCAAACTCTTAAGTAATCTTTTGTTGAGATGATTTACTTTTCTTCTTTTAAAAAAAAACAAACTTGACCATGAGATGATAGAAGGAAACATGCTAAGTTGAAATACTAGCATCTCCGACAACAATGCTACAGCTGCGTTGTCCGGGAATGGCTGGAAAAGCTGTTTTAGTTTGCCTGTTTTCACATTAATTAGAGGTCATATTAATGCAGAATGTTTGCCGAATGAGTTAGTGTCTGTTTATGAGTCATGAGAAATCATTATTAATCTTTTAGGAGAAGGAGGAGGGTCATAACGGTTAAATTGAGCAAAATGTGAATGGAGTTTGGTTGGAAGTAAGGCCGGCAGCTAGTGAACTCAACTCCAGTGTGTATTTTCAGAGCAGTGGGCTTTTGTTTTCAGAATAACGGGCTTAACTTTTCATTGACAGGCAACCGACAGTTTTAAAAAGCTGATCAGTTTATAGCGTGTGACTTGTCTGCGCTTGTTATTGTCAAATTATAATGTTGCACTCGTCCTGCGCTCCTGCAGGGTTCCTGCGGCCACGCCTGAGCTTCCTCGACTCTGGGGAGGAGGGGGCAGGAGAGCAGAGTTTAACTTAAAAATTAAAAAATTTTGTGAAGCCAGCTGACTTGAAATTATGAGTTTTCTCAACTTGAATTCTTTTTTTTACAGTGTACATAATTCTGTGCTGTTTCAAAGTCGACTCACAGCGCGCTACTTTACACGGCTGTCTGTGTGATTTTTAAGACATTTTAACTGTCCCAAAAACTATGTCGTAAATTGCCAAAATCTCACCGAGTTGCACACAGCCCGACGTCGCACAGTCTCGTGTGAAGCATCTTGTCTTTGTTTCAATGTCGAAGCACAAGAGGGTCGTAGAAACGAGAGTTTCTGTCGAGCGGCTCACCTCAGGGGCTGTCATCGCCGATGCTCGTTGTAATCTTTCTATCTATGTCACTGTTCACTTCTCTGTTCTCCTTCTTTCTTAATTATCTTAAGTGCTATTTATCAAACAAATGAAATCTGAAAGGAAAAAAAAAATTGAACTTGTCGTTTCTTTGCATTATGGCTTATGTCAAGTTTTTTGAGGAAAAATGTTTTGTGTGTTCTCTCTTTCCGTGCCGTAAAAAAAGAGCTTGTTGTCTGTAGAAATTATCCAAATTTTTTCTTTTTCTTTTTTTTTGTTGTTGTTGTTTTGTTTTGTTTTTTCTCTCTCTCTCGTTTTCTTTTCAAATTCTCAAAAAAAAAAAGGTTTTCAAGTAGTTTCAAAGTTATTGTCTTGAGAGAAGCCAAAGTCAATGCATTTCAGTGGATCCTGTAAGCGTGATGTATGTTTGTTTGACAACACTTCGAAATCTGTCACTGGATGGGATTTAAAAAGTACAAAAAATGCAGGCTTTCCTATTTCTACAACTGATTGTACTTATGCATTTTGTACCAGTGGAATTTTTTATACTGGAGATTAAAGGATACAACAAAAAAATCTTAGAAAAAAAGCTGTCTGGCCTGGTGGTGTGGCCTGACCCTGACTGGTCCCCGAGTATGATTTCTAGCTGGCACCGAGAAAGTTGGCTTTTGATATAAGATTTTCTAGAAGATCTTTGGCTTTATTTCTTTCACTTCTTTTTCCTCACTTGAGTGTTGTTCTTTCTTTCTACCTTTCTTTCGTTCTTTGTTTTTATTTTTATTTTCCGAAAACAGAGGGTAGGTGAGCGTCAGATCTTTTTCTTTTTTCTGTTTTTTTTCTTTTTTTTTTTCTTTTTAAATAGTTCTAGCAAGTTTGTCTATACAACAGCGGTAAGTTTCATTTGACTTCTGTATTGTGCCGTCTACACGATAAGACAATTATAGAAAAAGAAGGAATAGAAATATTTAGTCACCTTCAGTGGATTAATGTATTAGTTTAATAAAGAGATCAACTAATTAGAACTTTTTTGCTTTTAGCTGTTTAGATTTTTCCGGTTTCTCTGTCCTTCTCTGTGAACTAACTGTGTAGCTGAAGCAGTCAGAATTATTTTTGTAAACGTATGTTCTTGTGTGATGCAGTTTTTTGCTTCTGTCTCCTATATTAAACCATTTTTCCTAATACTTGTCTCTCTCTGTGTTGTTATGTTCCAGTGCCTGTCTGATGTTGTACTGTTTCACAACCTCTTCCCTGCCATATTTTTTTCTCTCTTTCTCTTTCTTTCATAGTCTCTCTCTCATTCTATCTTTCCCCCCCCTCCTCGTGTTCACATTTTTCGTTTTTTTCTTACCACATAGTAAAGTTGACTCCATCCCCAGTGACAACTCACTATGCTGTTCTCACTAAACATAGTAAATATACATCGAAGTGTTTGTATGTATATTACTGTGTAGCCCAAGTCGCCGCGTGACAGTCGAAGAAATAAGCCGTCAGGCGGGATCCTGGGATTCCTGCCGACTCCATATCAAACAAAATTCAACCAGTAAAAAGCAAGAGGAACATTAGCTGGGTGTCGAAAACCTCAATGCATTTGGCATTTTGCTTAGCTTAAAGGACATTTGGGGAAATACGCTTATTCGCATTCTTACCGAAGTTTAAGGCCTAATATATATGGTTATTTAAGCTTGATGATGTCGGGGCCACTCGTACGGCTAATGGTAGCCTCCTAGCGCTGGCAAGCTAACACCCAATAATAATACTAATAATTTTATTTATATAACGCTTTTCAAGCTTAAGCACAAAGTATTTTCCATATTAGCATATTTACAACAATTCAAAAATCAGAAACCAACAAAATCCAACCCCCTTAAATACAGACTTAGGAGCATAAAAGATCATTTAAAAAAAAGATTTAAAGAAGCTAGCCAGCTTGCTACATGCTAACACTAGTCAGAACGATAGGCTGTAAATAAAGATGGACAACGTGTCTCTACAAAAAGCTTCCAATCCGATTAAAACGTGTCATTAAAATTAAGACTTGAACAAACAGTGTGATGAGAAGTACCTAAAATGTTTGTTTGGCGTAAATTTAGATTCTTCAGTTTGACCCACTTGCTGTCATATCGTCCATCTCAATATATGTCAGTCGTCGAAGCTATCGAGAGCGCTTGCTATTCGTCATTGGCCCAAATTTGGTGCTAAGGCCATTGTTCCAACATTCCATTATTCCCCCGTAATAACCCCAATATTCCGAAAATGTCCCATTGTCCCGAAAGCCCATTTGTCAGACATTCCGTTATCGTGAAAAGAAACAGCCGTTGCTCTGAAGGCCCATTGTTCCGAAAACACACGTTCTCCCCGCAGTTCGGTGGCTGCTGGCCCTGTCCATGGTGCTGAATTGCTGTAGGTTTTGGCCTTAATAAGCTATCTTTCTGGCCTGAACACCAAGCGAAATTTCAAGCAATTCAGGTCGACCCTAACCTAAGGGTTCAATTATTCTCCACGGATAGCAGTGGACATGACAGACGCATATTAGTCCTGTTTATACCACTATCTGGGGTCTGTTTCGGGGATGCGTTCCATCTGTAGTGGACAATTCTGCAGTGATCACAACAACTTGGGGGTACTCGGATGTCCACACAGAGCCAAGACCCTCTGATGAATCACGGACGTTGAAAGTATAATACCAGCTTCACTCAGAGCAACGGGCCTTTGCTACAATGTGCATCTTGTTTTGTTTTGTCAACAGGCTGTTGAACACATGGGCTTTCAGTGCAATGGAATATCTCTTGGGGTTTTGAACAATGGGCAGTTGTGTATAGGCCTAGTCTCTGCAAATTTGCAGGTCAAAGTTCACCAGATTTTAAGATCCTGTAGTCCCGTCGTCAACGTGAGCTTCCAAAGCAACGAGCAGAGACTCCAGAAAGTCACTGCACTCAGCCAAGAAATAGTCCAGCTCATAAACCCACATAAAACCACAACTTGTTGATTTTACATTTTGGTTAGTGTACGGATAGTACAAACAAAATAAACCGTGGTAAACAGTGAGATTTAGAGGTGTTGGTGAGCCGATTTTGTCACTTTTGGCAGACTTAGGCGAGCTGCTTCCTCCTGTTTCCAGTCTTTGTGCTAAGATAAGCTAAGCAGCTGCTGGCTGTTTCTTCATATTTACTGTACAGACATGAAAGTGGAATTCTTCTCATCTAACTCTCAGCAAGACAGCGAATTAGCGTATTTCCCAAAATGTTGAATTATTCCTTCAAACACTGTATTTTTATCATTCAGTTTGATTTGCAAAGCCTCTTTACTCGCTTTAATCCAGGTGAGAAATGCTGAAATGTATATTTTTTCTGACATCTCCCAGCTGTTGTTTGATAAAAGCTCAGCTCACGCTGGAATTGGCTGATTCTTTCAGTAAGAGGGCCGACTCTGATCAGGGAACATCTAACTGTTTTAATGGCCCCCTGCCAGTGTTCCCTCATCGGGGATCGGCCCACGCCGTCCTCCTTCCTGTGCTGTCCGCTGTCCTGGGCGAGGCCTGTCCACTGTATGTCCACTTTGTGTCCGATTCCACTCCCGTACTGTCTGACCGTCACAACTGCATCCCCAGTAGAGAGAGAGAGAGAGAGAGAGCGCAAGAGCGAGAGAGAGAGAGGAAAGAGAAGTCAAAGGTCAAAGTTTTCACCTTTCATTCACAGGAGGGTTTGACGTGTGTTTGAATTGAAAATGGTGCTTTTTGTTCTGCACATTGACGGTTACCTCAGAAAAATGACTGTAGTATAAGAAGTGAAGTCTTTTTTTAAAAGGTAAAATACTGGCTGCTTTTTGAAGAAATAAAAACAGATTCGGTGTCGGCCTACTAAATCCGACAATCTGCAGATTCCCTGACTTTAAACCAGCTCTTAAAAGGGATAGTTTGGATTCTTGGAAGTGGGGTTGTATGAGGTACTTATTGTGTAGATGGCAGTAAGCATGAAAATATGTGTTTTACAAGCTGTACGTCCCTTCACTTCCTGTCAGTGCTATAGTAACATTACCTTTGCCTACAAACTTGGTGATTTTTCATTGTTTTGTACATAGTGTTTTTGAGCATTTTTATAATCAGTATCTTAAATAATCGTTAGCTATGTTAGCTAGCTAGTCATTATCTTCATTCAAACGTGACTGAAACAAATTGGTTTGTCTTTCCACTGCTCCAACAATCATCAGCTCTGGTTTGGTTGAAATAAACTCTCTTAATTCAACATATTAGATGTGAAAATATTCTGGCTCTGCAACTTGTTTCTCCCCGCTGCTTCTCTGTTGTCCAGCCTCCCTCTCGCTCCTCTCCCAGAGATATTTTCACATTTAACACAGTGAATTAATGTTTTATTTTAACCAGATCACAGCTGGTGATTATTTGAACAGTGGAGTGTGTTTGAGCATTTTTATAGCTACATAAGTATCTTAGATAACCGGTAGCAACGTTAGCTAGCTAGCTAGTATGATCAGCTTCATTCAACCTGGACAGAAACAAAATAAAACTCACCAAAGCCGTCTTGGTTTGTCTTTCCACTGCTCCAGCAATCACCATCTCTGGTTTTGTTGTAGTAAGCCCTTAATTTATGGTGTTGGTGTATGTGAAAATATCGCCAGGAGAAGAACGAGAAGGAGGTGGAACTGGAATATTTTCACATCTAACACAATGAGTTAAGGTTTTTATTGCAACCAGAGTTTGTGATCGTTGGAACAGTGGAAAGACGAACCAAGACGGTTTTGGTGAGTTTTATTTAGTTTTTGTTCAACTTGAGTGAAGATGATGATGCTAGCTAGCTAGCTAACATTGTTAACACTTGTCAAAGACACTGTGATTATCAACATAGTAAATACTATTACAATATACAAAGCTGGAAAAGATAAAGAATTAATTAGTTTGTCAGTGAAGGTAACTTTACTATAGCAAAGCAAACGTGCAGTTTGTGAAACACACATACGTCACACTACATTGTGCACCTAAAAAAATCAGTATCAGTTTATGTGTATATGTATATATTTAGAATATTTCCCCCTCTTTACCTTGCCGTCAGACAGATTTTTATGACAGGAAACCACTGTTATATAAGCCAAATGTGACTTTTTCAAAAAAGCAACCAGACTCCATTGACAAAAACAGTAATTTTACTTCACAGAACACAGTGGCTCTGCAAAGTACCACTACCGCTGCCTCAGTTAAACTGGTTAATTTGTTTGTGTTATTGAGTGATGTCTGTGTTTGAAAAGGCTGGTTTGGATTCACCAAAAACACACAATAATGTAAAGAAACTAATCAATGGAGGCAGCAAATCCTGTGTTCTGCCAAGTAAAATGACTGATTTTGCCAATGGAGTTTGGTTGGTTTGGAGAGGGCAATATTTGGCTTCTATAACGGCAGTTTCCAGTCAGAAAAGGCATCTGACACCAAAGTAAATCTGTTAAAATATTCTAATATAGTGTATACTTAAACTGATATTGATTTTTTTCTTTTAATTGGCCTTTTTTAAGTGGTTAAAACTGTCCACAGTACTACATTGCTTAACTTTCCTGCCGATACTCCTGCTGCCTCCAAACAAGGGGCATGCCGACATATAACCCCACTTCAAAAAAATCTAAATTATCGCTTTAAATCAGCTCTTTAAACCAAACCTGCCACCTGCGATGCTCTAAATATTTTATAAATATTTTATCTTTACAGTGTTACAGTACAAATAATCCACATTGCTGTACATTATGTGCTCTCTGGCACATTATGGCATCTTTTGCTATCATCACTGCACCAGT
Organism: Lutjanus campechanus; assembly: GCA_027495735.1. Classification (NCBI taxonomy): domain Eukaryota; kingdom Metazoa; phylum Chordata; class Actinopteri; order Lutjaniformes; family Lutjanidae; genus Lutjanus; species Lutjanus campechanus. The sequence continues at coordinate 9,451 of JAJHUR010105466.1, forward strand.
CCACCACGTCTGTTATTAAATATTGATTGCAAGGTTCAGGCAAGGCATACAATAAACTGCCCTCAGCCGGTGGATCCAACCCATGGATAGATAATATTACACCTCTGTTATCGTCGACGTGTGGCCTGTAATTCAAGAACATGTCTGCAGCTCAGGGTTTTATTTTCTCCTCGATGGTTTTCTCTTTTTAATTTTTGCTCTTTGGGTTTTATTCCCTGTTTTAGAATCACTTGTTCAAAATGTGAACGCAGCCAGGAAGGGTGCATATTTGCAAGCAAAATTTGAATGGTGGTTGTACGCACACATACGTACGGTAACCTTCAAAGATGTGCTGGTCCTGCTGCGGAAAAGCTGATTGTCTGAAGATGTCCGGTACATCAGCTGTCGTCCAGGAGGCTCCGAGATTCAAGGTGAGGTCCACACAGTCAGACACAATATTCTAAAAAAATATATATAAAAACCAGATTTGGCAAGTGTGGATGTTTGAAGGACGATTCTGCCGCCGTCAGCACATGATGTCTTTCAATTTGACCATTTTCAAAACCAGATGCTTTGAAGGATTCAGCAAAGTTTTATTCTCCTCAGGGTTGAAAAGGCTTTGAAACAGCGTTTAGACCATGTAACGCCACGATTCTGCTTTTCAAAAGAAGATTTAATTCACATAAAAACTCCAGTGAACATTAAATGACAAGAGAGTGTGAAGAACATTATATACAAGAATTGATGGATTAAAAACTGAATATTTTAATTGAGATCATAAAACCTAAAGAAACATCAAATATACATCAAACACATGTCCCTTCATACACAGTCACAGACAGAAGTTTCAAATAAAAATTTGAATAAAATAAATAGGAAAATAATAATAGTTTAGTAAACAATCAAAGAAAGAATAATAAAACATTAAAACATTTAAATAGATGACAGGATTGGCACTCTCATGTTATCTGTATATTAACCAGGCTTTAGAATTGTGGTCATGTCCGACCAAAACAATAAATAAATGAATAAAATTGATGAGAAGGATTTATGTATATGAAATATCTGTAATTTATTAAATGTTTTGGTTTGCTTTAATTTTTTATTTTATTATCATCTTTGTTTTAAAATATGTTTTTTCTAAAAAAAAAATGGTGACCCTTTAAAGTTGTGTGAACTCTGTCCACAATCAATCCAAAATCATGGTTGATTTAATCAGGCATAAGAAGGGTCAGCTATGCCCTCAGGACCCCTGTCTCACTTCCTGGTTTGAAGAAAAGGTGAGAATGCCGCTGAAGCACTGGTAAGATTTCTATTTTTTGACAAATTTATTAAATAATATTGCCCTCAGACGTGTCTGAACCGTAACATGTCAACTCTGTAGCCCCTCTAAATCAAAGCTGAATAAGAATTATGGTTTAAAAAAGTGTAGATTGATTAGCAAAAAGAGAACTCTGAGCGACTTTAAAAAATAAAATGGCTGCTTAGAACTTTTGTCAGATGTTAACTTACTGACATAACTCTCACTTCTCTTTAATTTTAATATTGTGTTTGAAATAAGTACTTTTTTCAATTTAAAAAAGTCTGAACACAGTCCTAAGGTCCTAAGGATTTATAAAAATTTGTTTAAGCCAACAAAAAAATCATGGTGCACCTGATGTGTGTTCTTTTTGTTTTAAATGATGAGATGAGTTAAGTGGGATATTGCATTTGGGCAAACTTATAATGGTTTTTATTTCTTGAATAAAAATATCAAACTTTTAGATTATACAGCTAATTACGTAATCTTGTATTTAATGCAACAAAAACCATTACACATTCCCTAAATGTTTTATATTATAATGACTTTTTGTGACAAATTTCAAGTCCTCAGCTGCAAAAAATGCTTTTTAATTAAAAAAAAAATCACTAGGAAGTTTTCCCATTACAAGGTTTAATAGGTAAGATTTTTAATAAAGAATATTTCAAAATAACTGAAGAAGTAAAAAAAATCAAAACACCCTAAAAACACAGTTTTTTTCCTCCAGTTTTAAAAAATGAAGATATTTTTCCCCCCAAAATCCTCTGATACTTTTTTCTGCCCATAATTTGAATCCCACCAGGTTTAAATTGACCGTTTCCTTTCACCAACATGTTTATTCACAGTATACAGTAACAATAATGTGGGTTGTTTTGTACAAAGGATTTGCTTTTTCAGCATCCTAATATCTGAACAATATAAATGCTGCTTTATTTGCAGATCTGAAGCCAGTCAGGTGTTGTGGATGAAGAAAAGTAAGACATTGCAGAGTTTATCTGGGTGACCTGATAATACCATTAAGTTTAGGGAGCTGAAGTTCTTCTCATGTGCATAATATTTTAGTTAAATGTGTCCAGGTAACCTTGACAAACACCACCGTTTTTCTTTTGTAAATTTTCATATTATGCGATCATCTTTTTTTGGAGCTGAAAACCCCCCAAAAAACGCATCATGAAGCCTCTGAGCTGAATGAATAACACATGAATAAACCCCACAATCAATACGAGACTATTTATAGTGAGTAGACGGCAGTGATACTGGATCAATAGACCAAACACAAAGACATTGTTTGCAGATGAAAATAGAGGAGTCACGCTCAATGAAACATCAGAACAATGGTGATGTTTTCGGGAGTGCGGCGAGAGGACTGTAAATAATCCGACTCATGATACCGTGCCGTGCGTTATGCAGCCGATCAGGCGGCTATTTGTTACCACCCTGTGAGTTTTATTTTGAAGATATAAGCAGCTCTTAAACCTCCAAACCGCACAGCTAGTCTATTATTCACGCCTTCACAAGAGGTAGACCCGCTGCAGGCGCCGAGAACACACACGCACACACACATCAGTCTCCAATCTGTCACATTTCCCAACGGAAACGTGGAGGCTTCCTTCCTGCGAGGAACGCTTGCCGCCGCCGCCACAGAGCAGCCAGGGAGCAGGAAACTGGTGGGATCGTAGAGAGAGGATGAGAGGAGGTGATGAAGATGAACTGTCAGCAGAGGATCAGCACAGACGGCACAGATGGAGTTACCTCAGAGAAGAGGTCAGAGGTCGAAGGAAGTTTGCACTACATGTTAATAGGGAACGTTTGGAGCTTTTTAAAGGCTTTCTGATGGCAAGGAAAAGTGTACACTTAATTTAGAATATTTTCACCGCTTCTCCTTGCTGTCAGGCAGCTGTTTTCAACAGGAAAACAATGTTATATGAGCCAAAAATCACTTCCTCCAAGCCAACCAAACTCCATTGACAAAATCAGTCATTTTACCACACCAGTTGCTGATCTACCGCAGCCTCAATCTGCGAATTAGTTTGTGTTATTCTGTGACTTTGGTGCTTTAAAAGGATAGTTTGGATTCACAGAAGTCACACAATAACACAAACACTTTCACAGATTGAGGCAGCAGTTCATCAGCAACTGGTGTGTTCCTCGAGGTAAAACTACTGATTTTGCCTATGGAGTTTGGTTGGCTTGGAGGAAGTGATTTTTGGTTCATATGACATCAGTTTCCTGATGAAAAAAGGCTGTCTGACAGCAAGGAAAAGTGATGAAAAGCCTTTTCAGAGAGGAAACTGCTGTAATGAAATCCAAATATCACTATCTCACACTCAACCAGACTCCATTGGCAAAATCAGTCATTTTATCTTATAGAACACAGAAGTTGCTGGTCTATCACTGCCTCGATCAGTGAGTTTGTTTGCGATATTTTGTGACTTTGGTGAATACAAACTAGCATTTTAAACCACCGAACCCACACAATAACACAAACAAACTGACAGATTGAGGCAGCGGTAGACCAGCAACTCCTGTGTCTGTGAGGTAAAATGACTGATTTTGCAAATGGAGTCTGGTGGCTTTGGAGAGACCAGTGTTTTTTCTTATATCACAGCAGTGTCCCTTTAGAAAATGCTAAAAATATTTTCCTGCTTTACCTTTCTGTCAGTCAGCCTTTTCTGACGGGAAACCATCGTTATATAAGCCACATATCGCTCCCTCCAAGCCAAACTCCATAGGCAAAATCAGTGATTTTACGTTGCTGGTCTCACACTGGCTTAATCTTTTTCAGCTCTAATTATGTTTACGGCTCAAGAATTCACCATAGAAAGAGTTATAACTGACCTTGGCTGCAGTTTGAGGTGTCCAGTCAGTCTTTTTTATAATGGTGACTTATGGGAGGGAAATGCTTTGCAAGCTGTAGGGAAATTTATCGGGAAAATCTGGGGGAAAAATGGCAGTGAGGCTGAACGGCAGTGAAGGAAATGCACCGTTAGCTTGAATAAGTTATGGATTTCTCTGGTTTGAACACTGTTTGAAATGTCTGGGATAATTTAAGTACACAACTCAACAAAATATATAAAGTACGTCCAGCATTTTAGACATTTTAATGCAGAAACATCTGGCTAAAACCCTGTTCACAGCAGCTTTAGCTCCCTGTTATTACCTATAGCTCCATATTTCTTGCAGGATCCTGTAGCTCAGGAGGAGAAACTCGCGCAGGAAAGGAGCAATTTCACCTCCTCACAACAACACCAAGGCCTTAACTATGACTCAGATGTGTATTTTTTTTTCTTTGTACGTCTGATTCCACTTTTCACACAAGGACAGAGTTCATTCAAGAGGGGAAAACATGATTAAAGTATCTTTTTACATTTATACCCAGTTTAGAGGAACATACACAGCAGCTCAGATTAAATAACAAGAATAAACAGAAAGAGTAGCCTGCTGAATAGCCTCCCAAATTAATCATTCAGATCATTAAAAACTTCTCACCAGGGGTTTGGTTAATATTGACGAAAATCTGAAGCAAATGCATGTTTATTTATGACAATTTTGAGATAATTTTGATGCTGATGACCACATTAGATATAAATGCGAGATGCTGTGGCTTTGGAATAAACTCGTGAGCACGTCGGATCAGAGAGTCACTAAAAAGATATTTAATTGGGACGTTCCACAGGGTCGTTCTCGGGCTAATGAGATGAAATCAGTATTTTATTAGAATAATTTGTCTTTCATTTTACAGAACACGGTACTTTGTGAGCAAAATGTTTCTCATGTTTAGAGAAAAATGGTCTGTTGATATGTGACATAAATAAAAAATACAAACTGATTATAAAGAATAAACAGCTACAGTGTAGAACCTGTTACACTCTTAGAAATAAAGGTGCTAGCTAGAACCATAAAGGATTCTTTCGCCTGTCCCCAGAGGAGAACCCTTTTTGGTTTCTGCTACAACCTTTTTCCACTT
>JAJHUR010105468.1:950-30149 GCA_027495735.1 Lutjanus campechanus
CATCACGATCAAAACCAGAAGCCGGACCGGATGTTGACGCAAACTTTTAATTCCACGCCTGTTGAAGAGCGATATTGGGAAATCCCTCCAGTCTGAAGAATATAAAAAGACGGCCCATTGCAAAGACAAGTCAACTCTTTCTGGCCCTGGCAGCCGTCAGCATCAGTGGAAACTCGACTTCCCAGCAGCTCATCATGCCCTCTACGCTTAGTAAGTGATTTGCAGCCTGTGGTGCAGCAGGCTTCCTGCCTGTCTTCCTCTTTTTCTTCATTCATTCATGTTTTTCTTCTCCTCACAGACGTTTGCCTGCTCTCTGCGGTGATGCTGGCCGCACTGCTGCACTGCGCTCCCGCAGTTCCTCTGGAAGACGTGCCCACCGAGAGCCCGGCAGGTGACACCTCAGGTGATCTCTCAGGTGACCCCTTGTTTGAGGAGGGGGATAATCCCCCTGACCAGCTGAGTAACGTCTGGGAATCGGCCATTGAGGCAATCAGAGGCCATAAGGCGGCTGTAAGTGTTTTATCTTTCGCTGAAATGTGGTTTTTTTCCCAAATACTAATGCGTTTGCAAAGTTAGAGAGGGCTGACTGTGTCCTGCACTCCTGACCTCTATCATTTTTCCTTGATCCTTTCCTCTCGATGCAGTTTGAAAATGAATTCCAGGTGAAATACACTTTTCTGGGGAACTACAAAATCTCTTCCCTTCCAGACGCCTGCCCTCACTCCAACTTCAGAAAGGTAATGATTAAAATCTGTCACACTCGTTACCAAGTACTTCACACAAGGCAGCACCCACTGGTGGAAAGAGTACTGGAAATCTGTACTCGTGTACAAGTACTGTTACATTATTAAGATATTACTCAAAATTACACTAAAATGTTAGTGTAAAGTGTGATCAGTGTTTCCCAAAGCACAAGATGATGTTTTGCTTTGCCCATAACACCATAATATTCAGTTCACTGTCATAGATGAGTAAAGACCAGAAAATATTTACATTTGAGAAGCTGGAATTAGAGAATTAAAAAAAAATCTTAAGAATTACACAAACCGATTAAAAGATTATCAAAATATTTGGGTATTCATTTAATAATTGATTAAAAATCAATTAACCATTGCAGCTCAGAAGTACAGACTTGAAAATATACATACAATATATATTATACACAATATAAGTATACCAAAAAACAACTTAACTGCAGTCATGTGAGTTGTTGTAATTAGTTACTTCCACCCCTGGCAGCAACTTCATAACAAGTAGATCATCAACCAATTTGATCATCGATTTAAAGTCACATATTTTAAGTAGTGTGTTTCCTCCTCTGTGATAAAAGAAGAAAGTGGATGATGGGTTCATTTGATTTTCTCTCCTCTCTCTCCAGGAGGCTTATCTCCGCAAGTTTGCCCAGGGCCTGCTCACTTACACGGTTCTTCTCAAGCATGTGGAGAAAGAGTACCCCAGAAAATACAGCAGCCAACTGGACAACCTGATCAGCAAGATCAAAGAAAAGGTGAGTCTGAGATGCAGCTTACTTGTCTTTCTGGTGAAACACTGGAGAAATAATATTTCACTTAGAGTAGCTGCCATTTGTGGCTATAATACTCTATACAAGTACAAGTTTAGCTGGCATTAAGCAGATGCAACAGTGGATAAACACCTAATTTCCTAAGGATTTTTCACAATAAAAGCTATAGAGTCCCATTATTTAAATGCTTTTATTATGAAGCAGCAGCAAAATGAGAAAATGTTTGGTTTTCATGAGTGGTAACGACTATTATCAGCTGAAAGCAAACATGAAACAGTGAAATAAAGCAGAAACCTGTAATTACAAACAGCGACGCAGAAGCAAAGCTAAAATTCCCATTACAGGGATTCTGTCAAAAGCTACAAGAGCACTGAGAACTCAACACACAGAGATTTTAAAAGGCTTTCGTGAATCTTGCTTGTTTGAGGGGGACGGGTTGGAAGCAAACTGCGAGATGTCACTGTAGCCTGCCTGGAGGCCACTTCTGCTCACTTTGGCCCCATTCCGGAGGTGGTCCATCTTGGGTGCGACTCGGCACAGCTCAGCGAATTAAAATGCATCAGCGCGACACAGTTTGACACAAAAGTGCCAATGGAAAACCCCCCATTGACATCCCACAAATATCACTTTATTTTGCATGTGTGGGCACTTAAGTACTCCTAGTGCCAGACAGACCTAATGTCAATGATCTGCATTGTAAACATTACACTAGGTGACGACATGTCCCTCTGCTTTGTCAGTGAATTTAGTACTTTGAATTGATCCTCTGTATGACAAGTTAGCTTGCCTTGAATGCAATTCATGCAACACGTTCACTGATGTTACAGCACCGCTTAGCCGTATTGTACCACTGTCACTTCTGGCCCACAGATGAGGCACCAAGAAAAGGTCACAGCGCTGACCAGCAGCCAGGAGGAGCAGCTGCTGCAGGACATCGACAGCCCCATCATTTTCAACAGAAGGATGACAGCACACAGCATTGTGTACAACCTTCGCAACTTCCTCGTCGATTGCAAAAGATTTATAATCAATAAGCTGAGGGCCCCAGAGGAAGTTTGACAGCTGCCAGTTTCTGTTCCCAAATGCTACAAAGATGAACGTGTTAAAATTCAGCTATGAAGGAATACCTCAGGGAAACTGGGTGGTGTTAAGGGAGAAATCATCAAAGAGCATGCTCTGACTACACGAAGTGAAGGTATTGTGGGTCTAAAGCAATCTATGATGGAGTAAATCTTAACACCCTCAGGGCTTCAATTGTCCACTATTGAATAATTTATTTAATCTTATATAATCTATTTATACTTGGTATTTATTAGTCATCGGAGAATCCATGGTTGTGGGTTTCTTGCAATAAAAATTCAATTTGTACTTGATAATGATTGATTTTACTGATTCTATATGGATTGTGATGATATTTCTTAAGCAGCATTGCTACTTTTTATTTTTTTTTTAAAACTAGCAATAATTGTACTGCATCATCTATTTTTGTAAACAGTTATTTTATATTTACAGTACTGTTGAATGTTATTTATTTAAAACTATTATCATTTAACTGGATTTGCTGTTAATTTTATTACAATCTAAAGAGTGGTGTTAAACTGTATCTGGAAGGAATATTCTGTGCACATGCAGAAATAAAAAAAAAAATCATTTGCATAGATAAGGAACAAGTTTCTTCATATCAACACATTTCACACATTTCATGTCACGGAAAGGTTGGTTTTTTTTCCCTACAAAGTGTGAACGGCATTTGCAGATTTTTATCAGTCTCCTTAAATATGCATGTCCGGATGCTGGAAAATATGACTATCAAAGACCAAATGTGTTATGAGCAGCGATCTGAATCATCATTACTGTTATTTTACACAATCTTGTGTGGAATTTCCATACTTTAATACACAGACCATAACAAGTCACACATTTTCTACACGACCGATAATTTTTTAAAACTAACTTTTTCAAAAGGCACAGTTTTGGTTTTGTTCATACTAAGCATTGAAATAACTCCTGGCCAGTGGTGAAGGAAGTACCTTGAACCTTTATTAAAGGTTCTAATACCCCAGTGTGAAAATACTCTGTTACAAGGAAAAGTAGATAATCAGGAAAATGTACTTCAAGTAAAAGTACTTATTGTAGAAAAATGTGCCAGAACTGCTACTTTTATTTAAGTAACTTGAGATGTTACTGTTAAGCCTCTGTGTACTATTACACATCATTAGATTAATATCACTCATAAATTCAGGTAAAAGCACTGCAGTATAGTACTGCAGCTAATGATTATTTGCATTATGGATTTATTGGCTTGTAAAAAAAAAAATTCAGAACCTAGTGAGAAACACCATCCCAATTACCCAGAGCCCAATTTCTCCATCGAATATTTCACACCTAAAAATTATATTAATAAAATAATTGAAAAGAAAAGCATTACATGCTCACTTTCAACAAGCTGAAACATGAAATATTTTGCATGATAATGAACCATTATTAAAATAGTTCATGTCAGCTGATTTATCAGTTAACTGACTGATCATTTCAGCTATACTTGTATGAACAGTTGGGTAGTTTAATTTGTAGCAAAACATTTAATAAACTCCTTGTACAACTAGTACTAAAGCTGTCAGACAAACGCAGTCAACTAAAATGTAAAATATTTATCTCTTGTAGTGGAGAAGAGGGATAACGTGGAATGAAACAAAAATCAAGTATTAGCACTTTAACCTACTACAAGGAACTTTCATATTGAGTTAATGTTGGAGGCCCATTTCAACAAAAGCGTTAGTATTTCCACCGCCATAACCACAAAATGTCAGAAATAAAATCTAAAGAAATCACTCCTGAACATTTTTAGCTTGCTATGGTACTACTCACTATAACCTTGGCTGGTACAACGTAAACACAGGCTCATTTGATCTGATTTCACAGAAAATCCTACCCAGTGACAAGCATTAAGAATAGCTATGTAGAAATATCCAAAATTCTTGCAGATGGACTAGTAGATTTAACTACAATACCTGAGTGACCATACTTAAGTTATATTCCATCACTGCTCCTGGTAATAAAGACAAGAGTGACATTTCTGTGTGGATTTATTTTCAGAAATTTTAAATTACAAATAAAAAGGAGGAAAAACATGGAATGAATGGTATCACCCAACATCACCTCATACATTCCCAACAAAACACTGACAGACAGTCCAGTTGAGACCACAGATCTTCAGGAAGTCTCGATTCCAGCTTCTGAAGCATCTTCTTTCCATGCAGTCGACACTCTCCATACTGTACATGTGGCGATAAACAGTATGGCCGCAGATCACATTCATCCATTACCTCTTAAGACACTGGACAGTGTGATTTATGGAGAGAAGTGAAAAATAATGTCCATTTCCTGGATTTCCAATGACAGCTGGGTCACATGGTCTTGGTAAGGAGTGGGGGACTGGCTGTGTGGAGACGCTCTTTAGCCCCATAGCAAACTAGAGAAAAGAAAAATAAAAGGTTCAAGTAGAATCTCGAAAAGATGACTTACAGAGACCAAGTGTTTGCAAGTCATCACTGAAAATTTTATTCTATATTTTTTTTAATATACGTTTCTGAACTTTGAGTGATGACACACCAACACAAATCAATGAACCTCATTAAAAACAAGATGAAACATCTCAAGAGGTCAAACTTGCCACAGTGCATATGTGATAAGATATCATCAGCCTATATTATGACTTTCATTTCCAGTTGAGTACTGATTGTAAAAGGTGTTAACTTCACCTTATTTGGCAACTACAGCTAAAAATAGTTAACATCTAGATAAACGGATTCTCTGAATTTTCTGTTGTCGGTTCATATTCTCAGGAAGATTTTTCAGTGAAAAAAATGAAATATGAACATTTGATCTTTGCTTATTAGAAGCAAAATGTGTAATTCTTTAATAATAAAGCAATTCAAAGACAAAGTTCTTCAATAAATGAAAGAGATATTCTGCAATACATCATGCACATAGGAAGACACACTGAGGATTTTGTCAGATCTCTTCTGACGCACTTTGTGAATGATAAATACCTGTATTGAGCAAGAGTAACCTATGGCTCTTGCTAGTGAGTTACAGCAGGATGATGACTGGACTGTATGGTATCCAGTGTTTTCTCTGGCTTTATGTCTGAAACCTTTTGTTATGGTTTCATTTCTTATCTTGTGTTTTATTGGAAGGTAAAATGTAGTATCCTCCATTAAGGATTTTGAGTAAAGTGGTTAAGTAGTTTACATTTGTCTGTAAGTGGCTTGTGCTTCTTTGTAAACTGAAAATAATAAACAGAGTCAGAAAAATGGCAAACATCTTGTACAGATGCCAAATGTGCTTGAGAATTATTTTCAATCAATTTTCAATCTCAAATTATTGAAAACAATGACAGCAATCTGACTGAAATCTAGGGATGCGTCACTTTATTTATTTGCCTTGTTGACGGCAATTGCCTACAGGAGTACCACACACATCAGAAGAAACTTCAGATTCTCTCTAATCTCAAAAACCCACACACTGCAAGATTTGAAAATAATGGTACACCACAAGATATTATCAAGTTTATTGTGCCCTCTCTCGTGTAATTTCCCGTAGAGTCATGTAATTTCACTTTTTGGCCCTTATGCTCTTGTCCAACCATTTTCTCACCAATCAGACAGCAACTGGTGATGTATTGGAGAATTACAGAAGCGCTGCTCAATCCATTATTGTCAGGGGTGGGGTGGGACATGGTGTATTTTATTTCTGAGTGAGAGGCTAGTTACTGAACAGTTACTCTGCTCCAAGCTATGACAACATGTGGATTTTACTTCACTGGACTGCTTTAGCAACGAGGGCTGGAAAGTAACTCCTCAAGCTCAGCGATGGATAAATACTGCCTCTTTGACTTCAAATTCCAGGGCTGTACTTTTTGCCATATTTTATGCTGTTTGAGTGTATTTTGTATGTTATCCTGTTGAAGTTGGTGCTCACATGTTGTACAGGCAGTAAGTTGGACTGATTTTGTAATACTGAGAGACAGCAGAGAGGAACTGTGCGAATATTTATTTATTTTTGTTATTTTTTTCCTTTGCATTAAGCCTTGTTTGAAGCCAAATAAATGTCAGTAGTAGGCTGAATGCCAGTAGCCAGTGTGACCCTCATTAACTTGTGTGTGTGATGAGTTACTGCTGCATTTGATGCTAAATATAGTTGATAGACATGCACTGAAGGTAACAACATAGCTGAGTGTGTAAAAGAAATGAAATGGTAAAAGTGCAGGAATTTGTGTTTGACATTGTTGTGTAACTTTGATTAGCACCCAGTTAGACTACCAGGTAGAGTGAACTCAATGCGCTGTGGCCAATTTAGTTAATCGAGAGATTATTTTTCCCCCTCCAACCAATTAGTCAGTCGACGAGTAGGCAGAATTTCAGTTGACCCAGATTTTGTTGTTTACTACAGCCCTATAAATATATATGTTTCTCATTTCTGTGAGTGTCCACTGTGTTATTTCACAACATGCGCTGTAGGACTACTAAGTTCACTTTGCTGCCAGTAATTAAAACAACTTGTATGACTATTTGACAGTTAGACCCACTATTCCACGACTACGGGAAATGCATCTCTATGATGCACAGATGTAAAAATTCCTCTTTAGTGTCACTTTTCAAAGTTTTCTGTTTGCTGCTTCTGAAATCACATATACAATTTGACATGAAGCACAAATCTCAAACCAATCTGTCCTCACCTCAACACTGTGGGTTCAGGCATTCCTGGATCGGCCCCTCGTTTGAAACCTGTGTATCAAAAGCATAAAGAAGAATTCAGGAATACATTTGAGAAAAGTGCCCAGAAATTAGTAACATTTAACAACACAGAAAAAAACAGAATATAGTTCATGCAAAAGAACTCATTACAACTAACTGCATGAATCTAGTACAGAAAATCAAGTGGCATATAATCTATACAGTAAAACACATTTTTGCTGTTAAGTTTAAGGCTGCAACTTACTACTATTTTTATGATAAATTATTTTCATGATTGGTTGCTTGGTTTTTAAAATGTCAGAAAATGGTTAAAATGTCATTCAGTGTTTCCCAAAGCCCAAGGTGTCATCCTCAAATGTCTTGTTTTGTCCACAACCCAAAGATATTAAATTTACTGTCATAGAAAAGTGGAGAAATCAGAAAATATTCATGTTCAAGAAGCTGCAATTGTGTTTTTTGACGTTTTTCTTAAGGAAAATTACTCCAAACCAGTTAATCTATTTTCAAAGTAGCTGGTGGTTAATAATAGTTCAAAACTAAATTGATTCATCGTTGCAGCTCTAGTTAAATTTGTGACATGACATTCAACTTAAATATGAAACAGCACAAGAAGCAACTCTCAGCTGAGTCATATTCATTTGGCCCTGGATGCTCTAGCAAGTGTTTCACTGACAAGCATTGCACTTCCTCAGCAGATCACAGTGCATAACACTCCTGTTTGATTAAACAGCATCATTGCATCAGAGAATCCTGACGTCCGCAGAGGACTTTCAGATCTAATTTTTGATGAATGCAGTAAGGACGCCCATGTTACATCCGATGCGTTAACAAGTAGGACATCTGACTCACTGCCTCTGCCTTCGACACGTCACGAACAACCACAATGCAACTGATTCTTAAGAAAAACAGAGATTCCTAGAAGAGTAAATATAGCCTCAGCTAACCCCTCCCTCACACCAAGCCTACAACTGATTATTTTTTCTGATTTATCAATTAATTGTTTAGAGTATAAACTACCGAAAAGGACAAACTTTTAAAACACTCAAAAGGAGTTCATGAGATAAAGATGCAGTAGAAACAGTCACCTCCTAACATTAGAAAATGCTAAAGTTAATAAAGTTTGGCATCTACTTTATTAATGAATCCATTTTTAACATTGATTAATAATCATATAGTTGATTAGTTGTTTCACTGCTATCAGATCACAACTGCCCGACACATGCTGTGTTAATCAGATGGTGCTAACACCACCAACAAAGGATGTGGATTTTAAGAAAGTTCTGCTTTTAAGAAGCAGATGAGTTGCAAGTGATATGCATGAAAAAGGGGCTAAAGAAACTGTGTGAAATAAGCAGGGGGAGAAAGTGTGACATCAGTGCTGGTCTTTCCAGAATGCTGAAGTCAGAGAAGATTCACTTACACAGGGCAACTCCACCGGCTGTGAGGTCACACATGCAAAAATCTTAACTTCCCCAGATTTACTCCAAACCACAGCCATGAATAAGTCTGAACTTCCCCATCATCTATTCCAAACCACAACCAGGTATTTTAGTGCTCCAGACATGACGCAGATATTTGGTGTTAAAATACAAGTGTACAGGCATGCATGTCTTAGACTTAAAGAGGAAAAAAAATATCCAGGATGTTCAAATACTTCAAGTACAAGAGTTAGGGTTAGGGCTAGAGCTATATTATATTTTTTGAGCATATGAGCACTTGAAAAGTTGTCAATTCATTATTCAAAAATATCTCTCACATAAAGGGGTGGACAGTATGAACAGTATAGAACGTACACTGTTGTCATTTTGGCCTAGAGTATTATAAGAAAAAAAGACTATACTGTGCTATATACCTGTCACCGTTCATGCTTCATATTGTAGCGTGATATAAATCTTAGGTCAAACTGTCCAGGCCTACAGGAAAATCACTCGTATGGTGTGACAGCTTGCCTTCATAAGGAGATCACAGACAGTTTCATCATTGACCGCACTCAATGAACAGTTCACACACCCTTCACATAGTCATCATGAATTAAATTGCATGCACTACATTAGCTTACTTCTTCAGAAAGGGCGATATAAAATGTACTACCTTTCGGGTATTATGCTAACTAAGCGAATGCTAACGAAACTTATTGCCAACGTTGATACTAGCACATTAGGGATGGGAACCATCCCGTCTTAATACATACAACACAAGCTAGTTCATAGCTGAAGGCTAGCGTGCTAACCAAAGTGGCTAACGTTAGCGAGACATGTCTCCTCAGCTCGCCGTGTTACCGCTGCTCGTGTTCGGATACTGACCGAGGTACAGCACGGTTGGGATAAAACCCCATCGGATGACAAACTGGCCGCACTGGAACAGCTGTTGCAGCCGCTGTTTGGTCTCTTTGCTCAGTTTAGCCATGTGTTTATCAAGAACAGCGAGGATGCTGCTAGACCCAAGGACGAGGCAAGAGGAAGTGACGCAGTAGTTCCGGCCGTTAAGATAACGTTGTGTCTATAAGGGAACCCCAGACCTGCGAAAGGTCTCGGAGAATGGTAATGTTAATCGAAACCACGAACTTTCCTCAGTTCTAACCAAGCGTTTTTGACTTTAATCGTAACAGCAATATTATAAAACACAATCACCTTACACCAAAAACAACACGTACTAATCTCGCCAGAGGTTCGCAAATCAAGGGTTCCCTTTTAGACACGACCGTTAACCGACGTTGTGAACTCACCAATTTATCAGAGGCCGCCATCTTGTGGACAGACGTGTAACTGGTCTGCCCCAGACCACATACTGGCTATTCCCACTCATTAAAAGCCAAATAAAATCATTTCAGAAATTTAAATCACATTCATCCATGTAATTTTATCCTTTATCCCCCGTAACACCTGTGGTTACCCTACTATTTCATATCAGTATGGAAGCAGTGAGAAAGATCTATTGGACCTGCAGGCTGGTCTTAACGGGGTCCTGGCAGGTTGCCAATAAGACATTTTTAGGTCAGAGGATCAAACACTGATGATTTGAAAGATATGCTAAACCGTTTTTGAGATAATTACTAAAAGCTAATGTTCCAACATTTCCTTGAGATCACCGAGTGTCATCATACATGCCTGAGTAGTTTCAGTCGTGTTCAGTTTAGTTTTTCCCCCACAGAGTAAATCACCTTCCCAACTAAGTTAATTAGAGATCTCTGACTATATTCACTGATGTTCAACTATTGTTAGAACAAGGCTTGCAGAAAATCAATGTACTTTTGTTTGTTTTGTTTTATTTTTGTTTCAAAAGGCTTTTGATTGGGTTCAGAGAGATTTACTTCATTTAAAATTTCTAAATGCAGGGGTGGATGGCAGATTTTATAAAGCATTAAAATCATTGTATAGTTGTCTGGTTGCTTGTATAGAAATGAATAATATACAAACGGATTGGTTTAGTACTCCTTTTGGTGTTAAACAAGGTGATATTCTTTCTCCTGCTTTGTTTACGATATATGTTAATGATTTGTCTCTTGAAATCAAAGAATCTAATTTGTTTTTGGATCTGGACAATTTAACCCTGGGGATTTTGTTGTACGTGGATGATATTACTCTCCTGGCTGAATCTGAGGATGATTTACAGAATATGTTAAATTTGTTAAAGGTCTGGTGTTACAGATGGAGGTTATCAATAAATCAAAACACAGATAATTCATTTCAGGAAAAAAGTATTCCAAGGAGAAGGAAGATAATATCTTTTGGTTCTGTAACACTCACCAATTTATCAGAGGCTGCCATCTTGTCGTTTATTTTGCTACTCTGGTTTCTTGTCTGTTTTGCTTAATAATGGGGTCTTGTAAGCCTGTTTGGGCTGGGCACATTGTGCATGACAGTAAAAATGAATTAATTCATTCATTCATTCTCTGGCCAGGTTTCAGTTAATTTTTTTCACACAGTAACAGACATGGGCACAAATATTAAAATGTTTCTGGTTGGGGAGTCCTGGTAGCTCAGTTGGTAGAGCGTGTGCCCCATGTATGCCTGTCCACAGTAACTGAATAATAAAATGGCTGCTCACTAGTATTTAGACAACACTACTATTTTAGTGTTTTCAGCCAGATCAAATATAAATATATGATCTATACAATGATTGGTGATACAGACACAAAAACATAAATGAAATGAAATATAGAAACACTTTATTCCCAGAAGTCGTAGCAGTGAGTTATCTTCAGACATAGAAAGGCCAATATAAACCAACTTTAGTACAACAGTATGATGTACAACAAGAGCTTACCCATTCACATTCTGTAAACCCACATACAGAAACACGATGATTGTTATTGTCCCACCAAGCTACTGTATGGACACTCGACAGCTCTAGTACACAGATGACAGAACACACTTTTGTTTGAAGGGTAGGGCAGCATGAACGCTTGATTTAGGACATCAAATGTAGCAGATGGGTGGAGTTTTAATTCCTTTTTTGGTACAAGAGAATATCACCATGTCATGTGACATGATGATGATGACGTGAACTAGGAGGGACACAGGAAACACATCACCATAGTACTACAAACAGCTGGAATGGTGGGTGGAGCAAAAGAAAGGACAGATGCTTTGTTGCCCCGTACGAGAGGAAAAAGTTCAGCTATCGGAGTGTTTTACCTCTGTGCAAGTAGATGGACTCCAAATCTGTGTGCTTTTATTTTTTTGGATGTGAGAATTGTAGGAATCTGTACGGAGCAACAAAGCGTAACACTCTCACAGGAAAATACCACAGGTGAGAGTCAAACCTCTTGTTCATCATAAGAAAATACCAAAGTTGAGAACACAACTTGTTTGCTCTTTCAAGTGCAAAAGTCAATACTTAAAATCATACGCACTTATCATCCCCCACTATCAAAATCATCCTCATCATTTGTCAGAAGTTTAATCTTTGCCATCGAATACACAGCAATTCAGGAAAAAGTGCTAGAGGAGCAAGAGGGAGGGACACAAATATTGCTTCTCCATTACGATGACAACACTGTGCAACTGTAAACATGAATAATCAATTTTTATCATACTGGTTTATTATTTAGTGGTCATTTTTCCTGATGTTTTAAGGGAAGAATACAGATTTACTTTAAAGAAGCACAGCTGTAATTAGTGTGAACAGTTTGGGTAATCATCCCAATAGATGGAAAACACTGAATAGGAAAGATTCATATTGCTGTGGGAAGGGATCTATTATTTTTTTTAAAAAGTAGTAGAAACACTTGTTTCAACTTTGAGAATCATACCTTGATCGTTGTATCAATCAGCAGCCTTTATTCTAAAAACAACTGCACACATACACACATACAGTACACACACTCAAGCATGCTCACACATACATCTGCCCTCTGACAAACCTGGGCATGGTCGGGATGGATGTATGGAAAAGCCATGCAGGGCAGCAAATGCCAATTAAAATACTTTCCAAATACTTTTCCACACAGTTTGTTTTTAGTAACGAGTTTTAAGTGCACCCATTTACGACAGGCTGCTCTGCGACGGAGTGCAGTTTTGTCCTGGCACGACTTCACGGCGACAGTGCACTAGTACAAATTGTTGAAGCTGGAGGTGGCATCCCTGACATGCCGCATCCATCAGGCCCAGAGGAAACTCCGCTGGCATGTCTGAATGGAGCGGGGCAGCAGGATGGTTTACAGCACAAAGAGTCAACAACGTTAAAACAGGAGTGACGAGGGAACCGGCGGGAGTGTTTGTTCGTGTGTTTGCAGTTGGCATGGCTTGGAGTTCCAGGTCACAGGTACAGGGTCACAGGATCAGAGGCGAGGCTTCAGGTCAGTCACAAAGGGTTCAAAGGTCAGAGCCGAGGTGCACGCTGATGCTGGGAGAGCGCTGCGTGTGGTTCGGCGCCGGACTCAAGTACCCCAGCCCTTCCTCCTGCAGGCTGCATGAGTAGCGGCCGGCTTCGGAGGCGGTGTGGTTGCTGGAGGGGGGGGCGTTGCCACTGGCCACCTGCTCGAAGGAGCGGGAGAAGACGGCGCTGGCAGTGCGCGTCAGGCTGGTGAGAGCTCCTGCCTTGGGCACTGATTGACTGGAAGTGAGCGTCAGTCGCTTGACGGACAGCTCTGTGTTCTCGCTGGCGGCCCGGCCTGTTGTTAGAGGGCCCGCCTCCTTGTCCTTGCTGGTGCGCCCACCGAGCCGACACTTCTTCATCGCCTTGGCCCCCAGGTTCAATGTGGTGACGCTGTTGCTGATAGTGATGGTGGGTGGGGTCATGTCAGGCCCCACACCGCCTGGCCACACCCCTTCATCCACCTCCGAAATATCCATCAGCTCATCCGGGGAACCCAGATCCACTGCGTCTGTGAGACAGACAGATAGAAGGAGACAAAACAAGCACTGAAATGAAAAACAAGAGCTTGTAGAAGAAAAATTTGCCATCTGTCATCCAGCCCATCTGATCCAATCAAATTATTGAGCTCAACATGCTTTAAAAATAATGTATTATGCATTTAAGGAGCAATATGTAAGACCCTAGCGGAATATTAAATAGGCCGAACTTCTATTAAATATATGGTCTTGGGTTGAAGTGAGACTGTTTCACCAGACTCAACAAATTGCTCAATTCTGCCATTACAAATATTCAGCATTACTGTTACTTCAAATAAACCTAAAACAGGCAAACAAAAACAGACATCCCAGACAAGAATGGCAAAAGAGAACATACTGGCTGTAGCATGGATGAGAGCTGCTCATCTGAGTATTTTGCTCCTGCCCCACCCATTTTTTCCTGAAAACAACAACTCTAATTTGACTGGCTGTAATTACAAATTCATCAGTCTTTGGCAGTTTAACTGCAAAAGGTAAGAAAACTGTATTGCTTTGTAGCTATTAGAGGGTCAAATCCTACGGCCAGTCAGGGCAAATATGCTGCGTCTTTGCTGATCAACAATCAGCATAATTACATAAAAAATTACAGAAATAGGGGACCTTTCAGTCAGCTGTTTTGGTACTGTTGAACACAACCACATTCCAAAAGGAGGTGTTTTAATGGAGGGCCATATTATTTCACAGTTAAAACTCTAGTTACACCACCACTAAGACTCATCATAGACAAGACAATCATTTACTCAGTAAATGAGTAACTAACCTACATACTGACTGGCTGCTTTCACAGTGCTTGTTTTCACCCAAAGAGAGACAAGGTCGTTCTCAAGACAGGGATGTGACATATGGCTGGTCTCATCCATGGTTGTCGTAAGAAGTCAGTATTTAAATTTTATGTTTCCTTAATCTCTGATGACACATTAGGGTCATTTGAGGATTTAGAATAGTTAATACATTGCATATTTCTCCTTTAAATGTGTTGCATCTGGAATCCTACACAATGACGTTGAGCTTTGTGTTGGGCTGCATGACAGAGGAGCTCCATCACTGTCCAGCAGGTGGCGCGTTCACACTGTAACCTCAGCTAACAGGGACATCTCGCCACCTGACATGAGACAATGCAGGTTGTGTATTTGAGCCCTGCACACAGGTTAGGTTAACAGTCAGTGGTTTATTGGCAAAGGAGTGCATGTTTTGTCCCAAAGGCAGGAGAGGACAGAGTCTAAGAGCGCAAGCCTAGGAAAGACCACACAGGGAAAGAAGAGGAAGGCAAACAAAGGCACAAATAAGTAAACCCTAAACACACATTTTCCTCCTCGCTAACTCTAAAGACACACAAACACATTAACATCTGTCCTGCTTTCTTCAAGGCATGCATCCACACCTGTGTGAGTGGCCAACCACCCGCGTATGAACAAATACACACTTGTGATCTGATGCTATCACTGTAACAGAACACCTGTAAACAGCTGGTACACAGACAGATAGGCAGGCCCTGTTAAAATCTTTCATGGTCAGATTTCTCCTGTTCAAAAAAAAAGAAACGGTCAGGAGTCATAAAATTCAAGTCGAGATTTAACATTGTGAACAGCCTTTGCTTCAAATAATTCAAGACCTGCATATCTTTCCTCAGCTCCTAGCTACCAGTCAGAAGGAAGTAATCTGTCTCCAGGTGCAACCCAGGGGTCATGTGTTGAGGGGTACCGATGTGTTCTATAAGACACCCAGAAGTCAGACCCCGAAACAATATTGTAAGAGTACAATCTCCCGGGTCTGGCACTGCTAATATTTTTATGAGTGAAGGTCAACAGGCGTTTCTGTTATCAGTGACCTGACGTCAGGATTTAAAGCAACTTTTACTAAACAAGATAAGCAAGAGAGTTTGCAGTTTTTTATCTACAGTATGTGGGTCATATTTACTGTTCATAAAGCTGCTTTCATACCTGTAGTTTATGTTCCTTGTTTTACTGATCTGCTTTTAAAGGGACAGTTTGGATTATTTGTTGTGGGTTTGTATGATCTACTAGTCCACCAGTCAGTGTATTTGCAACAGTAGATGGCAGTGCACACCCCAAGAAGCAGAGAGAAGGACCAGCACAGAAGCTAAGCAATGATCTGCTGTGGACAGGCATCTACTGTGGCTAATACTCCGACTATGGATGAGTACCTCATACAACCCCACATTAAATAATCCAAAATGTCCTTTTAATTTGATCCACTCAACATAAACACATCCCAGTATCTTGATTGCACAATTCAGTCAAGCATATTCGATTATTATGCATCTTTTATAGGTTATTGATTTGTTATTCAGTTAAAAAATTAATTGGATTTGAAGGAATCTCTGCAGGAGATCTTCATGAGGAAGCTTTAGCGACAAAGGAGAGAGTAGATGAGTGAATGACGTTGGATAGACAGATGAGAGGAATAGTGCAATTAGGCGAAGAGAGAGGTTGGTGGAGCCCAGCGCAAAAGGTAAAGGGGGAAGTCATCATGCAGCTTTTCAGACCACGCCCCCACACATGGTTACCTAGGTTACCCCAGGAGTGGGGCAGGGGGAAGGAGGGGCAGGACCTTAGTACTGGCTCCTCCCTGTGGAGGCCGACCCAGAACCCTCATTCTCCACCATTCGCCTCACAGACTTCTGCCTCCTGACCTCCTGACCCCGTGTGCCGGAGTCATGACCTCGGGGGTCCAGGCTGACCTCGGAAGCAGCGCCCAACGTGTCGCAGTCAGGCTGGGTGCGGCCGTCAGGGCGTGGCCTCAGGGAGTCTCCGTTGGGCATTCGCTCGCCGCTCACGCCTGTCACACTGATCTCAGGGATGGCCATGCCCCCCAGTGCAGCCTCACTGTCTACACTCACCTCCTGGGACTCTGGTGGGGGGGGGCATGGGGAGGTAGTGCGACAATACATGTATAAATGCACACACACACACACACACACACATACACACAAACACACAGACAGACAGGCACCATGCACACGTACATGAAAAACAAGAAGACGGTCATGTGCACAGACACACACGACCACAGTAACACAAAGACACACAGAGGTCATCAATGTAATGGCAGAAAAATAAAAAGACAAAAATCATAGTGATCAGAACAAAACACAAAGCACATGCTACATGGAGATGAATATGAACACAATATCTGAATGGAACTGCATTTCATACTGGGTCACCGCTCAGAATGACACATGAATTAATATTTAATAGTATTTTCTTTCATCATCCTCTCACAACAAAAGCTTTACGCATTAATAAGTCGCTGGCACCGATGAGCAGATATCATGAGATGAAGAAGGGGTGTTAGCGTCGAGATGGAACCTGCTCATTAAACTCACTCAAAGCTATAATTTACCTGCCTCATCTGTACTCTGGAAGAAAAGAGCGGCTCTCACCTAATTCTAAACCACACACACAGACTCTAATAAAAGTCTCGTTTGTTCTGTGGTCATCAAAATATCATAAATTTCCTTTTGCACACAGCTGAAACTACGCGAAACATAACATTCAGTACAAAAGTATGGGGGGGTAGCTGATTATTACTGATGCCTTTATATGACCTATGTAAGCAAACAAGACCGTCAGTGAGAAGGCTGGCTATTTCTATATAGTTATTCTTGGGTTGGCATGCAAAGAATACTGTGAAGAATGTCTGATCCTGCTTTTGATTCTTTAATGTGATTATTGAAATTCAAGGCACATTTAATTGATTTTCGCTGTAGAACTGAAATTGTGACACCCCTCATGTTATACTATAATTATACTACCTTCTCTCTGGTTTCCTGTCAAACTAGTTCATGTGCTGTTTTGAATCTGTGTGTCTGTTTTTCACTGCCTGCTCTCTATCTCACCCCGTCTCTGTTCCTGACAGATGATGGTTTTAAAAGAAGAGATTCTAAAGAGGAGGTAGAAAACACTAGCTTGCAAGCTGAGGAAAGGTTTTCTACAAGCTTCGGGACTGACGAATGGCGACGACAAAAACACAGTGACTGTAGGATGTGAAATGGTATGACGAGTGAACAATGAAGAGATCTAAACCTCTTGCTCTCTCCTTTGGCATTAATTAGTTCGATCAAACATCTCTGTTTTTTTTAATTACCCAAAAAAAATGTGATTGCAAAATGTTTTAGAGAAGATTTTGAAAAATGTGTGTGAAACCTCAGTGATTTAACTCTCACAGTTGTCTCCCTACATCTCACTTTGCTTTTTTCCCCCTGTGTACAAGTCTTACCGTGTCTCTTCCAGCGGTGTCCTCTGATGGAGAGGGAGGTGACAGCATTTCGGGAGATCCTGGAGGAGGTGGGTGTGATCTCCACCTGGATACTGCGTGCACCCTCCTTGTTGTTGCTCTTCAGTGCTGCGCCATGCAGTGACGACTTGATGGCATTACCCACCTGAGGATGACAAGAAGCACACATCCACAAATGTTACCGCTTCTGAGGACGCCAAAGTTTCACAGAAGGATTCACCAGTGGCTCTCGACTGGTGAGGAACAGGACTGGCTCCCTGACAGGTTGCATGTTTTATTCTATGTTACCTGCTGGCAATCCTAGTACTTTTACCTCTCCATTCTACTACTGGCACACTTCTTGTCCATTGTGCTACTTGTGATCAACCAGTGTGGACACAACAATTATCGCAAACTCAAATGTTGTGTGGTGCTGATATGATAACTGGTATTTGAAATCTACAAAGCAAACATCGAGAAATGTCACAGGGTGTCTACATGTATGATTTAACTTTTGATGTTAAGGCCACAATTTAATTCAGTTTTCTCATTTAAACACAGTTTATTCAGTACTTACAGCTGTGCCATACTTAAACTCAAGTCTTGATTTGTAAAGATCAACAGATCATTGGTTTTATGTCCTGACAACGGTCATTTACATTTTCAAATTCTTCTTTAAAAAGATCTATATGGTGTCTATATGGTCAAGTGTGATATGACACTAACCTACGCTGTGTCGTCTTTGAAGTGACACATGCTGGATGCTGCAAGTAGGTGGGGATGAACAGAAAGAAAACCCAGAGAGAATGGTTGATTCTATTGACACTGACATCTCATTTAAATCAATCAATTTAATATTGATATAGTCACGCCCCTATACAGCAAGTTAAATCTAAGACTTTTTAATTACAATAACCGGTTTAGTTAAAGAAAAGTGTGCCCAAAAATGTTTTTAGTGTATAAAACGTCTTTAATGATTTTAATCACTGCAACTGTCTTACAGACAGAATCTAAAATGACGCTATATGAAGGTAGAATTCCCAATTTCTATGATGAAACTAATTTAGACCCCTGTATGATTGTGGTTCTGTTTTAGAGTTTATACATGGATTTTAAATAGATGGATAAATACCATCATATCTTATTCAGTGTACAGACAGTCTGTTGTTGAATCTAGCTAACCTCTTTGTGTAAACTGGATTGATGATTGCCCCACTATTTACAGCTCCTCTTTTGCCCAAACTTTGGTGATGTTGGACAGTTATAAATAATTAAATCTGAATCAAAGACATTTTAAGATTTCTAATTTAAAGACCTGTTTTAGTGTGGAGGAACAGTGTCCTCAAGTTACATTATTTACCGCAACAAGGCCATTTACAGTATAATGCAGAGGTTTTCAGAGTGGGAGACCCCACTAAGATACGTTTTACTCTGATTGTGTGACCAAACCAATAATATCTGATCAATAACCTAATTTCTAGCAGATTTATGCACAGAGACAAACCTTAAAGCTTAGTCCAACATGAGGTAGTTTAGTTACACAAACTAGTGATATAATGAAAACAAAAAGGCTTTGTATTTCACTCTATATAACACTGTTTCCCAAGTCTTTCTGTAATAACCTCTGTTCTGGTTCTCAAGTGGCACTTGCACTAATGATCATGTAACGGCTGAGAAGGTGACATGAGGTAGAAGGAATCATAATCACAACACGTCTTTTGTCTGTGAGGCTGCAACACATTGGTCTCATGAGGTACTCGTCACCGAGCTAAGCTAAGCTAGCAGCCACCTGCTGTTTTCATCTGCAACAAGTAAACACAAATAAACACACTGGACAAAAACACTGATATGTTAACCCGTTGTGTGTGCGTGTGTGTGTGAGAGTATGTGTTCATGGCATGTGTCCACAAAGCTGTTTATTTCAAAAACGTCTTTTTAAACCCCAACACCACTCTTATTAATGAAAATCCAAAGGTTGTGTGTTTTGATTGTTGTGGAGGAGTACACCTTGACTTGTGTAGTAATACTGTGAGCTTAGGTTCAATCCTCTACTCCCCAGGCCTCAAGGATTATAGCTTAACGGAGCAGAGCGGAAAGCATGTAAATAATCTAGTGGGATTACATTCTGCTTGCAGTCTCTGACACACACACACACACACACACACAGACCAACACAATACAGCATAGTGTGCTGTGCATGAATCAAAACCACGGGTGAGCATGTGCGTCTAAAATCACATGCTCTCTTAAATACACATGCACACTCACAAAGGAGGGAGATGTGATTGTAGCAGACAAAAATATGATTGCACTCACCAACAGAGCTTCAGGGAATAACTCCAGCTGGGCCCGATACAGAACATCATCCAGTGCTTTGGATCCCAGTTCAACTTCCCCATTACACCTATACACAAAATACAAAAACATGTAACAGAGCATACGAGTCCGAGACACAGATTAAAGGTTTCCTGTGAAGGGTTAGACCTCTAGTAAAGCTATGGAACAGTTTTTCTACAAGTGGGTCCTTGTTTTGTTTATGAGGACACAGATGTGGGTGAGTCAACTTTTGTTTGTTTGCAAGAAAACTCTACAGGGACCCTTTAACAGCTTGATTATCAGATCAGATATGAGACAGTCACAATGTACATATTTAAATTAGAATAATTCACAAATACATATTGGGTGAGACAGCAGACACCAGTTAGTAAGTTTTGATGACGACTGCTGGTTCATAATGCAAAGAGTGCAGGTCACAGTTCAACCTCTTAAACACAATTAGAACTAGGGCTGGGCTATAGATTGAATATATTTAAGTACGAATTAATGTGCAATATAGCAGATGACCATATTGTAATGTTCAAGTTTTTGTCATTTTGTTGTTTGACGGGATTTTCTTGTATGTATTCTGTTGTAAATGAGGGCACTCCCTCAATGATTCATCCATATTAGCATGAAAATGAGTTTTCAGTGTTTCCACTAGTTCCCACAGCAGGGTTGTTACATTACTTCAGTGAGACATTTAATTTCATATTTATCTAGGATCCCCATTAGTTATTACTGCAATAACAGCTATTCTCCACAACAGACAAGACATTCAAACATCATTTTATGGGCAGTACACAATATCAACAAGTGAAATGAATAAAAATCAAATAAAATAGAATTTCACAATGTTACCTCAATAGTTCATGCTTAAAATAAATAATGTTAACGAGAAGACTAATCAGTCTTTATATACAAAGTATTATATGTAGCCTAAACTGATTTCTGTCTGAAGAATTGCTGTTCTTATTTTCCCTTTAAAACGGATCTTACTGGTAACCTGAGTTAACTATACTGGTAGTTTATTCCAGTACATTCTGTACATTACAGCTTCCTTTAGGGCACTGGTGTTAGGTAAAGGTAATGTATAATGTGTGTCTGGTGTTTGGTGTCATAATAATGTTTGTTGCTGGTGTGTGTTAGCTGTGAATATAAGTATGTGGGTTTTCTTAAGGCACAAATGCGTCTTATGAACTGAACTGTGTAGATTAGCTCAGGTTCCAGTATAACAGTGTGTTGTGTTTGCTGCCAGAGTAAAGAAATAAAAAGCCTCCATTTATGAAACATTACTATGGCATCCTGCATTGCACTCTTCACAGCAGAATGAAATGCTAACTTTAGCTAATTTGCAGATACGAGTAAATAGTGATCTCCACTGTGATGGAAACAAGAGAAAAATGCAATCAAACATCTGATCACATTTGTGACTTTACGGTTTCCAGGTCAAAAACTACACCAGACATGTTTTAGGGTACTTTAACTGTCTTTAGCCTGAGTCAAAGCTGCTAACTAGCTAACTCAGACACACAGGTTACACACAAGCCCACCTTCTTTAAATTTTAATTTTACTGCTGTAGATGTTTAAGATTGAGCTCACTTCGACTGCATCTTATACTGTTGGGCAGTTTAATCTACAGTAATGCATCATATTCTACAAGATCATGATGATGATTATTTATTTTAGTAGATATGTTATTTTTAGAAAAAAATGTGTATATCAAGATGTACATTGTACAATAAGCCATATTGCCCAGTCCAAAATAGAACAATTCTAATGCTGTCACAGCACACGTGGAGCAGATTTTAAGAAAAATGTTAAGCTGCACATACACTTCGAGAAATAAGACCTGAAAAGTTAAAGCTGATAAGTGAGTTTGTGCTGTTTGTGTAGGCGTGTGTGAACACTCACAAGGCATAGTGTATCCCTGTGATGAGCTGAACCAAGAACTCTGACGTGACCGTCAGCCGGGTGCTAATGCCCTTGTAGCGCCGCATCTGTTGCCGAGGGTAACCGCATATACACACCCTGGAGGATAAAAACACAAAAGGGAAGTAAAACGGGGAAGCTTCAATCGGGGAATCCACTCCTCTGAGCTTCCCTGTGGTAAGCTGATATCCAACCTAATGATGGGCAAATAATTGCTGGCTATAAAGACAGTCACACGCGACACACACACGTAACACACACACATGCACACACACACACAGTGGATACAATGCATGTTATATAATGAATTATCAATGGTTTACTACGTT
Source organism: Lutjanus campechanus (assembly GCA_027495735.1). Lineage (NCBI taxonomy): Eukaryota > Metazoa > Chordata > Actinopteri > Lutjaniformes > Lutjanidae > Lutjanus > Lutjanus campechanus. The sequence goes on from JAJHUR010105468.1 coordinate 23,402, forward strand.
AACCACATCATTTGAAAGTACTGACTCATTCCTGAGCATAAACTGTAGATAGCTCATTATTTGCACACAGGTATCCTACACATTGCAACAAAGAGGACCTGTGCATATGAAGCTTTACAAGCTGTTATAGACTGTACACAGCTGACACACAGCAAACTGTCGAAGGGAAATCAAAGCCGATGACTTCTCTTTAGCTCTGTGCTTATCAGAGCAATGCTCAACTGCAGTTGGCAGTTTACCAAAATCACTGAGCTGGGATGTGTCTACATCGCAGCTCTTTGCAGAATGGCGTTATCTTGGCTCTCTGTAGCACCAAAGTCTATAAGAGGATCAGATAAGCAAGTGCTTGCAAAATAACATTTGTGTGTGTGTGTGTGTGTGTGTGTGTGTGTATGTAAGTAGCATCCAAAACTACAATAAGGAAAGTGATGCAGAGGTCAGTATGAAATTAGCATGTGATCGTGTGTGTGTGTGCGTGCGCGTAAATATGTAGTCTTCACGACAACGTGACCGACGGGTCGCTACAGTATATTAAGCTGTGCTGTTACCTCTTTGTGTTTGTGTGTGTTTGTTTTACCTGGAGCTGAGCTGGCAGAGGGACTGGAGGGAGGTGGAGGTCATGTAGCTGAGAGCAGCGTTGTAGCACAGCAACAGGAAGGTCAGCACCTCAAATCTCAACAACACAAACAACAAACCATTAAAATAGCACATCTTGCATCCAAAATGACAAAGAAAACATTTTAAACACAGGAGATCAGAAATTCACTCTTAAACTTCCATCCATCCCGTAGAAACACACACCGCGAAAAAGAAGATTGAAAGATACAAAAGCAAATTTGAAGTCATATGATAAACTGAAAAACATCAGAACAGCAGATCTCTCTTTTATTGCATGAATTCCTCTTCCTGGTCAAAACTTGGCCCCTACATTACCCAAAATGCAACTCAACTGACAACATTTACAACAGTGATTCCCCACACCTGATGATTTTTTAAAATTTTCATTATAGTCCTCAGTCCCAACCAACACTTAACAAGTGCAACAAATGCACTTACAGCAATTTATCAGAGATTCATCCACAAAATTATTTACACAACTTTTTTCCATATATGAAGTAGTACTCCCAAAGACCTGTAGACAAACTTATATGTGGATTTCCCATTTAAAAATGACAGTCTATATGCATAAATAAGATAGTGAGACCTACCAACTTTCAGCAGTCAACTACGGTCGCATTGAGGAGATTAAAATCAAAGCATCTCTGAATGATCCTAAAAAGCAGCCAGACTTGTTCAGTCACATAAGCTGGAAACAAAAGATTTTGTATCATCCATCCAGTCAGTTTGAAAGCGCAGTATACGAAAACAGCACTGAAATAAGTTGGAAACTTTAAACTCAGATCACCATGACCTTCAGAGTTTGGCTGCAATGCGGCCTCATTACATTAATTTAGGAAACCCTAACAGCGATATAACAACTTCAAATGCAACTAAGCAAAGACAACTGCCAGGGGCCATCACTGACGCTAGTGCACAGTGCATAAAATAATTGGCCCTGGCAGCAGCTAAACTCTCTATGACAAGTCTGAGGACAGGAGTCACTAAAACTAAAAACATTTTTATGGTAACCAACAACATTAAATGAGGCTGACCACATTTAACTTGAAAAGTCAGCTAGAAGTCACAATTTTCTCGATGGATCTGTGTCCCAACTAATTCTCCCACTGGCTGTAACAAAAACAGTATCTGGTTCCTTGCCCCAGTTTCATGCACACATCCTGGCAGACAACGTGCAGCCTGACAAGAACACGACTACTTATTATTTAAGAGGTGATGTTTGTTAAATATCTGGATTCTCTTCAGAGACTCACCCTCCCCATTTACTCATATCTTCTCTCATGTCAATCCCAATAAAGCCTCATGTTAAAATGCCCAACTTAAAAACAGAAATCAACATATTTACAGCCTGGTACAACAAATGTTTTTGTCTCTATAGCTAATTTCCCCCTTCATGACAATTGTATGTGGGGTGAATTTTTTATATATGTATTTTTATCACTCGTTTGAATTATATTCAAGTTTAAGGTTATGCATAATTAAAGGCATGTCCACCTTGAGTAGGTAGCTGCTTCACGCAGCTGCCTCAGCTCCACCCATGCTCCGCCGCTTCACCCATTTTTGGATTATACTGACTGATAGTGTAACAATAAAAGAAATAGATGTCTAGGCACTATGTTGCACAGTTCACTGTATAAACAACAAAAACAAAAAAACACAAGTGCATGGTTTGTGAACTCCTCAGGCTTCTTTGTCAGCTCTTGCTTGTGTTTTATCTACTTTGATTGTTGGCTGTTGTTTGCCGTCAGTCACCCTGCTGACACGTCCAGCAGACATAAAAACAAGTGCACCCATCGAGCCTCCTACCTGTTCTGTGCTGTAAAGGTCTCTCTCTGAAGGTGCGGCCCGCTGTACACCACCCTGCTCAGCCCGTGATTCGCTAGAGCCCCTTCCGTAAGGGCAATGGAGCCGATGGCTGAAGGCTAGGGGGGATGAAGATGAAGTTTTAAACTGAACATTTCTGCAAAAGCCAATCAAAAGATTTGTGTGCATTTCTCACCTCATGGTACACTGAGGGTTTGGAGAGGGAAGGGACGGTAAAAGATAAAACTTTACTCTGTCCATCTTTATCAACAATTTCCTGTTAAAGAGAAAGACAGAAAGACAATGAGAAAATGTTTGTGGGCGAGAAAAACAGAAGCTTTTGTGTGTGTGTGTGTGTGTGTGTGTGTGTGTGTGTGTGTGTGTGTGTGCCCTGAACCTCTGAAGAGTGTGTGCTTATCTTTTCAAGCACACTCATCTGTTATGTGTGGGTGTTTGTGTGTGTGGACCTCAGGGTCTCCATTTCCCCACTCAGTCTGCTGGTGTATGTCTGTGTGAGCACTTATTTGTGTGTAGATTGTATGAACACACTCGCACAAACCCCAGGGTTTTGGCGTCCCCTGTGTGCATGTTAATGTCAAATAGATTAATGGGAGGCAGCCAGTCTGATGAGTGACAGCTGACCTATTCTAGTATTCAGAGAGGAAGTTAGGGTACGCTGCACTTTGCTGATGGTTAGGACATCAGGAGCCAAAACAGATGAAAATAGGACTCAACACACTTTAATAATTACTGGCATCTCTCTGTGGGAAGCTTGAGGGCATTTGTAAGGTGCAACCCATCCATATTGTGTGTTTGCAAAGTCATTGTGTTTCAATTCCCCTATTTCTAACCAACACTTCCTGTCACTCTCCATGCATCACTGTTTACCAAGGCAGAAAGGACATAAAGTAATCTTTCAAAACACATGACGCAGATCCTAGAAATAGTTGAGCGGTTAAGTCCTCTGCTCCTGGAACTGCATGATTACGCCCACTTGCCAAGGATCAAGGACTTTTTCTAGTCCTTTTCCTTACCTTACATTTATCACACTGCCAACTATTTAATGTTATGATTAAGAGCAGCTCTCTACTGAGATTACATAAAACAAAGCGGCAGTGATATCAGACTGTGGCATTGAAAATTTAAACGCACACACACACACACAAACCAGCACCTTCATCTCCCCTACCAGGTTGTAAATGCCCAGCAGCAGGGCTTCGATGCAGCCGGAGGTGTGGGGGTCTCTGGCTGCGCTGACGGACAGGAGGCTCCACAGGAGCTCTGGCAGGAACTGTAGCGTAAAGCGCTGCAGCTGCGGCTCACCGCTTCGGTAAAACTCAAACAACTGGTGACACACTGGCTCCAGCAACTGGGGAGGACAGAAAATGAAAACCATAAGCACACAGTTATATCATCAACTGCCAACTGTAATAAATTATGCATTTGGCATTTATGGTGTCTCAATAATGTTGGGAGGAAGCAAAGCAGTACTTAGACTGTATTGAAACAAGACAAAAAGAATATTTTAAAAATCTGGGTTGTGTAAAAATATAATAATCACAAGTAAATGGTGGCACTGGAAACATGACAATATACTCAAAAATGAATAAAAATATAGAAGTGTGTGTCCATACATCACTGTAGTTCTCCCGGATGACCTTGTAGAGAGCAGGGACCAGGGAACCTTTGTCTTTTAGTGAGGCGGCATAATTGGACACGGCACTGTCAGGGAGGGTCTGAAACACACATTAACAAACAGCTGAAGTCTGATACACCAACTGACTTACCAATATTCTAAAAATAAACACACAGCATTATAAGTTGGGAAGTGAGTACTGACTAGTCAAATGTTTGATGATGTAGTCAACAAAATTTGATCTGTTTGAACTTGACACTTGCTGCTCTTTGACTCACATCAAGTCCAGAGGCCGGTACTACGAAGCAGGTTCAACATACCCAGGGTATCTTTAAGTGATCTGGCTTGACTAAACCTTACAAAGGCAATCAAAAATAAGTGTTCACACAAAGCTGGTTATCAACTTGGTAAGTCAACCCAGAGTTTCTCAATCTAGACATTCTATGCATTCACATAAACGTGGGAGTGTTTGAAGCATCTGGCCAATCACAGCATGGGCAAGACTATTGACAGCACACCGGCATATTTTACAAATGAAGAGCAGACTTTAATATTAGACAAATAATAAAGAAGAAGGCAACCATAACCACCATAATCCAGACCCAAAGAAACACTCCTGTAGCTGCCACATGCAGGAAGGACACAGAGCAAAAGAAAAAAAATCACTTGGTGAATAATAATAATATTTTTCTATAGAGCGCTTTTCAGGATCCTCAAAGACACTTTACATCAGTTAAAATGATCAAAGAAAATAGACTAAAATATTTGTAATGCACAACATTAATCACACATTAAAATCAGTTAAAGGTGTAAATTAATGGTCCTCTCACTGCATCTCCAAAGCAGCTCTCAGCTGGGTGTTTTCACAAGGGTGCCTGTTTTCAGCTGGAAAAAATACTTTGGCACAGGGTCTTAAAATATCACTGCGCCATCATTAGATCACAAGTAGATCTGACTATCATTACATTTGTGTATTCAATTAATTTAATGTGTGGCTTAGTCGTATTCTTATGGTGTGTGAGACTTTTTGAGTCTTATTCTTTCAGCTGCACCCGGCGCTGTCAAACTGACTTGGGAGAGAAATATATAATTTAATACATTTACTGATCATCTGTCTGCCATCTGATCTGCACACAGATGATCAAATGTATTAAATTATATATGTGTGAGTGCAATCCTCCCTACTTTATATGGACACATTTAGGATTAACGCACCAGTTGATCAGAGCGAAGCATAAAACAGACTTGAAAGCAAATAAAAGGTAAATATAAGAACATAATTCAAAGTGGGCAGTAGCCTGACTTTCATGTTTTTATGTACAAGTTCAATGCGTCATGTCTTCAATCAGTCATTGCTGTAGGATGAAATTGGTGTATAAAAGCACAATGAAAAAGAAGCACAAAGAAAAACACTTCCTCTGTGCACTGCGCACCAAGTGCCACAGGATCTTGATGATGCACAGTGCCGTTTAATAAAGTGATTTGATTGGTCAGCAGGCAGTGCTTTATCCATATTGATCTCATATCTGGAACAAATGTGTCAAACTCAAGGCCCGTGGGCCAAATCCGGCCCGCCATCTCATTTTATGTAGCCCGCAAGAAGTTGCAAGAAATACAATTTGCATCATGCAAGCCTGAACTGCATTACAGAAGAATGGTGTCCAATAACTGCATGTCCGAGAATGCATCCCTTTTACACACATACTGAAGTCATTTAGTAGCTAGATGCATCTCATTAGGACACGCATGTTTCATTTTTGGCCCCAAGGAGCTGCCACTGTAAATTTCCTCTGTTTTCTCTCTCCTCCTGTCTCTGTCTGCACTGCTCTTACTGGATTTGAATGTCTACTGGCCATGATTTTTTCCTAGATGTTTGCTATTAGAGCTTGTTATAATTGTGATAAAAATCAAAATTAATCAAATGCAGAGGCACTTATGTGATATAGATACAATTGTATTGTCTTACATTTACAACTGGCCCTTTGAGGGTAAACCTAATGCTGATGTGGGCCAAGATAAAATTGAGTTTGACACCCCTGATCTGGAACATAACCTGCTCTGGAGCAGTTTAGGCATTCAACATAAGTTACTATGACGATGTACCCTGGTAAGAAGTGAACCAGTGTCGCAGGACTGGAAACCCAGAATTAATCCTGAAAGTTACCTCGATAACCACAAATCCTGCTTTCGTACAGTAGCACCAGGATACAAAGCTATCGTCATGAGGCAAGAAATCTATCCAATATAGACCTTTTTCAGAGCAGGTGTTAAACACAGGTGTTAGCAATGACACTAATTAAGGTTCCCTTCCATTCAGGTTGCTGCTGTTGTGAATGTTGGAAAGGCTCTGCTTGGTTTACTACAGTGAAAAAAATATAAATGAGAGACAGAAATTAGAGCCTTGCCCTGAGTTAGGTGTCCCTTGACTCTGGGAAATATTTCATTAGACCATGGTGAAAGGCTGTAAATATTCTTGATTGTTTTTCAAACGTTTTTTTCTGGGGATCTACTTTTTAAAAATGACAAATCATCATGAACCAATTCACAACAGGCCATTTCCACATCGTCTCATATTATCTTGATATGTGTTATTGAAAACATATATGCAGGGCAGATCCATTGTTTTGTGCTTTTATTTGAGGTTTTAATATCGTTCTGTAGCTTCCCGGTAGTATTCATTATGTATTCAAA
>JAJHUR010105473.1:3454-16750 GCA_027495735.1 Lutjanus campechanus
AAGCAAAGTGAGGGCTCTCCCACGGTACAATCAAAATCATACCAGGAGGCAAATTTATGCCGGTGTACTTTCTTCTACTGTTTATGCTTTTGAGCCCTAAGATATTCCAATAATTCCATTACAGGAATAATAAATAAACTTATAATATAAATTTCTAATTATCAGCTCCAATATTTATTGTGTATCCTTAGGTTTTTTTTTTTTTTTTTTCCATTTTCATCATCGTAAAGATTTTGAAGCTGCTCCTGCTGCTGCCGTGTGACGGTCAGTCACTGCAGATGACGACAAAGACTTTCGCTCCGCTAACTCCTCATCCACCCTCCTACTTTTACACACCCCCACCCCTCCCAACCCTTGCTCAGGCGGCCTAAAAGCCTGGTACTCGGGGTAACCTTGAGATGTGACGCATTAGCTGCCTGAGCTAACATAAAAGTACAAAACGAAGCCACAGCATGACCATGAAGCATCTTTAAAAAGTAGTTTTACTATTTCAAATTATCTTTCTTCATATACTTGCACCCTTTTTGTGAATTTATACATTTATCTGAAGAAATCTGTGAAAATACCTCAAAAATGCATTGCAGCCTTTTTTAAGCAACAGCAAGACCATAAATGGTCTCTAAAAAATGTAAATTTATATTTTATTTGCTATTTCAGATGCTCTTTCCTCATATACTTCATCTATACAGCATCTTTTTTGGGGAATTAATATATTTATCTTAAAATATCTGTGAATATACCCTGCATGGCAGCCAGCTAAATACAACAAAATGACCATGAAGCATTTTTAAAAAGTCTAAATTCATATTTTGCATGCATTTTCAGATGGTCCTCATATACTTGAACCTTTTTTGCCGATTTCTACATTTATCTTAAAATATCTATGAATATACCTCAAACATTGTGTGGCAGCCCAGTAAAAGTAACAACATGGCCATAAAGCATCTTTAAAAAGTATTAATTCTTATTTTTTTGCTATGTCAAATGCTTGCATCTTTATTATGAGTTTATACATTTATTTTAAAATATCTGGGAATACACCTAAAGACAAAATGCATGGCAGCCTATTAAAAACAACAGCATGATGATAAAGCATCTTTAAAAGTTATAAAAAATTTTTTTATATATATTTCAAATTGTCTGTCCTCGAATACTTGCACCTTTATTGTGAATTTATGGCTGTAAAATGCCTCAAAAATACTTTAAAAATGGATGTCAGCCTCTTAAAAGCTACATCACAACAATAAAGCATCTTTAAACATGATAAATTCTTATTTTTTTGCTTTTTCAAATGGTCTGTCCTCATATACTTGCATATTTATCGTGAATTCATCCTTTTTTTTTAAACATACCTGTGAATACACCACTAAAAAATGCATGGCAGCCTATTAAAGTAGGTCAACCCTATTCTGATATTCTCATTAATTATTTATAAACAATTAATAAAGGCAGATAAATGGAGTCTCTGAGGACTTCATAGCTGCATTGGATCCATCACTGGACGTCCCTCCACACGTTCCTCACTGAATGTGAATAAAATAGGACAGGTGATAAAAGCTTGAGGCGGCACCATCACGAGATCCTGCAGAGTCCCTCGTCCTCCCTCTCTTTTCCTCCTTCTTTTCTCCTCTTTTTTTTTAACGCCCCAGACAGACCAGTCCCCCACCAGTTACTGTCCTGCTTCCCAGTTGCAACTTTTCCTATTTCTTTCTCCACCTAACACCCCCCTCCTCCGTCACTGTTTCAGTCCCCCACCCTCTGCCCTGCACCAGTCCTGCAGCAGTGCTCACTCCATCCCCTCCTTTCTTCCCTTTTTTCTCCATCCTCCTCCTCCTCCCTCTGTTCCTGTCACTTCACACGAGTGTCCCAGACATGGACACCCATGGGACCCCACCTCAAGACACATGATGCAACCGCACGCACACCCTAAAAAAAGTGAATGCATCTCCCTCTTTTTTCTCCTGCACAGACAGTTACGTACCTACATACATCACCCCTTCCTTGGTTTTGGCTGCCGCCTCCTCCATGCCGGCTTTGGTCTTCTCCGCAGCGGCCACCACCCCCTCCTTGGCCATGGAGAACCCCTTCATCAGTACATCCATTTTGGGCGACGAGACGGCTGGGCTCCCCTGCTCCAAACGGGCCTGCTGGCTTTGCTGGTGTAGCTGGTGCTTACAGAGAGCGTGCAGAAGAGATGATGTGAGATGTCAGAGTGTGTGTGTCTGCGTGAGTATGCGTGTATGTGTGTGTGTGTGTGTGTGTGTGTGAGAGTGTGCGTGTGCGCCGGTGGCTCCTCCTCCCTTTTGGTGCTACAACAGAGGAGTGAGAGGACCGCACAGCAGGGCTACAGAACGCAGACTGAGAGGAAGAGGGGGGGAGGAAACAGCCGGTATGCACGAGATGGAGAGAAGAGGAGGAGGAGGAGGAGGAGGAGGAGGAGGAGGAGAGACGACCGGATGCTGCAGCATTTTCAAGTCATGCTGCAGCCACCCCCCTCCACCCGTCATCCATCTTTCTCCTGATGATGCTCGACTTGCTGTTTGCAGATTTTTGATTGGCACGTCGCTATGGACACACCTTTCTGGGTGCTGAGCTTGTGAACATTGTTATGTAACCAGCAGAGCTTCAGCAGCGGAGCATCATATGACTTTAGAGATTTTGTCATGTAATCTGTGATCACGTCACACAGCTTGTCCCAAAGATATTATTCCTTCCTCTTTTTTTAATGATTTCTCTGATTTTAATTGAATCTAGACACAAAAAAGGGGCACCTGCAGCTATTTTTATTGTTGCAAGAGGAGAGAAAATGCTTTGTCATCTCCACCTGAATGAGTCACAACTGCCCCTCCCTCCTCCTGCTCCTCCTCCTCCTCCTCCTCCTCTTCCCCATCGTCCCATTTATCCCAGACATGCCGACTCAGCACGAAAGCAATTCTGTGGACAGTTTAAATCTGACAACAGCTGCATTTTCATGTAATTTTTAATCATTTTTTAAACCAACAATTTAAGGAATAGTTGGAAACAAAAAAATAAGCTGATAAAACTATATTTTGAGCATCTGGTCCACAAACCTGATAAAACAAAAGGGGAGACAAGTAAAACTGATATATTTGTGATATACAGTGGTGTTGCAGAGAGGAGGATGTCTCGTCTTCTCAGTCTGGTTGCACAGAATCCCACTGCTGCCCTCTGCTGGTGGCTTTAGCGCATATGGCATCATGACGCAGCATTATGGATGACTGATGGTTGTCAAGCATTTATAGGACAAATTATAAGTTGCAAAATCATCACCTGCAGAGCGGTTCTTCAGTGTGTCTGAGCAAGTTGAGGTCACAAGCGTTTTCCAGTCAAGGTGCAAGACTTTCCTCTATGTCTGTAGGCCCATTTCTGACAATGTGATAGGAAAAAAGATCCCAGTTAGAGAAACTTTCTCAAAATAATGAGTTAATATAGTTTTCCCTTATTTTTAGATACTAACTCATTATTTCAAGAACATTTCTCATTATAATTACTTACATAATCCTTTTTTCATCCCATTGGCAGAAATGGGCTCCATATTTAGGTTTCTTATGCTTACCAACAAAATTGGATGGTGTTTGAACACTTTTCTTTCAAAGCTGTGTTTCTTAATAAGTTATTTCAGTACTCAGATGCTTTTGCTTTTTTTAAAAAAATTTATTGGCACAATATGACAGAAATGGAACATAATATACCTAAGTAGGTTTTCATTAATGTACATTCACCTGAAAATAAGAATTTTTGTGTTTTCATGACCTTACTCGTTGATTCTTCTGGGCAGGTTGTGTCCACACCACGGTTTTGGTCCATCTTCCACACGGATCCTGCCTGCCTGATTAGGATTACTTGCTCAGATTTTGTTGATTTGGTCATTTATCCTTGATTTTTTTTTATGCTTCTACCATGGGTAAGTAGGCATTTTTCATCTTTTTTTCTGATTGTGAGTCTACACATGGCCTTTGATTTTGAAAACTGACTGGATTCTCTTTGCTGTTTTTGTGTCTGACTTCCTGACCAGGCTCGATGTGCTCTGGAGCATCCATAAAAAATAGGATCAGTGTGTATTCTCACGTTTTCTGCAAGTTTTGCAGCCACTGCTGGATGCTACTAAGTCTCAAGTCTGTAGGGAGTCGAGTATGAATCAGGTAAAATATCACGGCAGTCAACTTCTGTCTCAAATCTTCATTTTTGTGATTTAAAGCTGCACTAATCAATATTTTTATATTAACAGATGGGCAAATGACTTTATGTAATGAGAGGTAGCACATAATGATGAAGCCACAGTGAATTATAACCCAACTATGCATTCCCCCTCGCTCCCTAGTATTTCAGCTCTGTTTTAGCTCTTTGGCCTTCAACTTTACAAAGACAAAGTAAGCGACTACCTTACTTCAGTGAGGGTTCAGGGTTGGTGGAGACCAAAACATAGTTAAAAGAAAAGGTAAACAGGTAAATAATAATAATAGGTGGTAATTACCAAGTAATATATTTGAAATTTCTTTAGAATTACCCACACTACAGGTGAGAGCCAACATGTGCTTTTTTGATTTTGGGTGAACTGTCCCTTTAAGAAGAAATTTCCCTCAGAGGTTGAATGACTAACCATCTGTATCATCACCGGAGGTCTTTCTTTTATGTACCATACTCATTAAACAAAAGCAGCGGTAATATTCAGCTCTTTGTCAACCCTGCTGCTGCAGTTGTGTCATTGTCCACGTCGCCTCCAGCTGATAAACAGTCACATTATTCTGTCAAAAGCTGTCAGATGCTCCGTCTGAATGATGCTCGTCTCTGCAAAGTCAAAACACGCCGTCTGCCACACCAGCAGCGCTAAGAGTGACTCATTGATGGAGGAACGTCGACTGTCACTCGTGACCGTGCCTCCAGTTTTATTTTTGTGTTTATTTCATTCAGGAGTTTACAACAGTTCACTCAGCCGTATGGTTTTAAGAAAACATTTATTCACATTGATATCAGTACATTTTTTGAGTGCATTTTTGTACATACTGTATTTGTGCATGTAGGTAAATCTCTATCCTTGCGTGCCTTCTCACAAGCATGCTTAAAGTGTTAAAATTCCTATGTTTGTGAATGCGCTTTATGTACTAAAAGAGACATAATGAGTCCTGCATTTTCACTTGAATAATTATTATTTTTTGTACAATTTCCCTTTCATTTAAGAGAGACAGAACCCAAACAAACAGGAAACAAAGAAAGAAAGAAAAAAACCCAAATGCGAGATCAGGTCTTAGCAGCGGACAGACATATTTGACAGGTAATATCGAGCTTATGAACACATAGCATTCTTACACTAACAGTTAGTATCTCACATTCTACTAATCTAGGCTACAACTCTATCTCACATTCCTGAGGAGTTTCCTCCCCCTGCTTCTCCTTTTTTTTCCTTCATAATTTATCCCCTCTTCCTGATAACTCCTGTGCTTTTTGTCCATGTCCTCCTTATACGTGTCCTCTCTCTCACTGTATCTCCTGCTCCTCTTTATTCCTGGACGTTCAGGATCTGTGCAGACAGTCCGTGGTGCCAGTTCTTCAGCTTGGCAAAGCGGGGCCCTTTCACCTCCGACTCGAACTTATCTCTGATGGTGTGGAAGACGGGACAAGGCTGTTACATCAGGTTATATTTGCACTTTTAACAGTTCAACAGTGACTACATTTAACTGCACAGAATATTTCAGTCTTTGCACTTATTCCGCTGTTTACGTGACTAATGAAAAATTAATGTTTCACGAATATTCCCGTTTGCATGCAGCCAAAAGTGGGAGCTGCTTAAATCATTTTGCTTCTTTCTGCCAAAATATTTCGACTGTATAAACACAGCCTCCGTCTTTTAATCATTCAACAAACGTCTTGAAAAGGTTGGTATTATGTTATTTGCACAAAACCTGTTGATATCCAAGTCATGTTTAAAAGTAGGTGTGTTTCTCCTTCTGACCGGGAATGTCAAAACTTTTCTTTTGTGCATGCATCTCTACCCCAGCCTTGCAAACTGTTAGCTAGTTGGTTCGTTTACAACACAGAGAGCTCATTGTAAATAAGCAAACTGCAAAAAACTGTCCCACGTGTCCAAATATCTGGTTGTTAGCAGAGAGTGAAGGCTCTGTGAATATGTCTTGTATTCAGGTCTTCTAATGAACAGATATCAACCATGCCCTTATCCTGTTTGTGACCTCCAGTGAGGCTTTGACGACCTCAAGGGGAGGTTGCGACCCCCAGGTTGAGAACCAGTGAACTAATGCACAAATACCCATAAAGTCCTCACATTTTTTTCCTGTCTTACCTCGACCTCTGCAGGGCTTCCTCATCTGGGTCTTGCACTGCATGGAGAGAAAAGAACAAAGGGATTCGATAAGGACTCTCTGATGATACGCTGAGTGAATCTGAACAAGAAGTGAGGATCAGAAGAGAAGATCAAGATAAAAGGACAAAAAGGAGGTAAGAGAGAGGGAGTGTACTGACGGTATTCAGTGCCAGTGATGTGGGCCAGCATCCTGAAGCTCTTGGACTGCAGGTTGGCAGCACGACGAGCCCATTCAGACATATCCTGGATTTCTCCTGGCCTGATCACTGCCTGGTAAACCGGAGACGCACAGTCTACCACGGGGTCCTTGACAGGCAGAGCTCCGCTGCAGGGCAGAGAGTACTGTTAGAGCTCTGAGTGTTTGTGTGTACTGTGTTTAAAGCCCCCAAATGTAATAGATGATCATAATCGACTAAATGCCCATGATATATTATCTATAATTGAAGAGATGATATCACATTTTTTGTGTTCGTTGAATTTATTGGTTTTCTACACACATTCAAATCAATATCAGACTGTCACTTATAATCTGGTGTACAAATGATCAGAAATTTGGTTGTTGAATTTTAATTTTGATGTGTTTAATGTAGATAACTTTGTCTCAGAGGCCTGGAAAAGAAGGCAAGCTGGACTGTTAAATCACTCGTGTAATAGGCCACAATTATATAATTATATAATTTGTGGTATTATTGACATTGTACACTATGTATGCTCTAAACTGACATCTGTGGTTACTTTCTACAGATTCAGATTAATACAAAATATAACTAATATTCTACAACAATCAACTAATCAATTTTGATGTATTTTTATAGTAAAATTAGCTCTACCTTTGTTAACTGCAACATTAGTAATGCTTATATATTAATGTGTGTGTAATTGTAGTTAAATGACATATTTGTTGTTTTACTTTTAGCACTTTAAATATATTTTGATGGTAATACTTGTGCACTTTTCCTTAAAGCAGCTTCTTTCATATTGTGTTGGCTTTAGAGGCCCCTTTGGACAAAAACGGTAGTGTTTCCACCACTAAAGCCACAAAATATAACGTAAAAAATATAATTATCTGAATAAAAATCTCCTCCTGCTTCTTTTTAACTGGCTAACGTACCACTCACTGTAACTTTGCCTTGAAAAAATGTAAACACAGGCTCTCCTGGCCTGCAGGCCTCTACATAATTTCATCGGATTTCACAGAGAATCCAACCCAGTGGCACACATTAAGAAGAATTAGTTAGAAATAGTCAGTCTTCAAGAGGCATCAGTATTAAATTGAGACTGTTTCATAACCAGTTAAAAAACTTCTTGTGGTATCGCTACTTTTACTTGCATGAGTAATAGAAATACAGGAGCACACGCAGCTAGCATGTTGCGATGTGGTGTGTGGCTTGGACAACGTGGCCTCATCAAAAAAATAGCTAATTCTAGAAGAAATAAGTTAAAATTCTTTCAGTTAACGTTACTTTCATCTAATATGGATAAGTGCAAGTGCAGCAAGATCTAGCTCGCGAACAGAGCATGGTTGAAGCATACTTTGCAAGTAATTCTGGGGCTTTCCTACATGTCCTTTGTACTTTTATTGCCGGTATGGATGTGAAATAGGTCTTAAATTGCATTCATGAAGGTCTTAATTTTGTTGAAACCTGCAGAAAACTTCAAACATTTTCTATTTGCTAGTGAGGCCTCAATGGGCTCCATTCTTTCATTATTATGGGCAGTTATTACATTATGATCACTGATTGCATTTGTGCGGCTTTACACGCAGTCTGTTTGTTCACTGTTCACGTTCACTGCCTTTGTGTTGTTCCACAGTTCCACGTTGAAGATGCCTGTACTGTACTTGTAGTGTACGGTAGTTTCTGGAGTGAGTTCACACGGCAACATGACTGGATAGTGAACTTTTAGAGATTTTTAATGAATGTTAGAAAAGTGAGTCAATACTGATCAGACCGTTTGAAAACCTGCGATGACTGGATACTCAGAACACTCCCATGCCATGACATCCCGGTCGGGTTCCAGTGGCTGTGATGTTACTGGCTGCTTTTTAACAGGAGGACCCAAAAAAAAAAACAGATAAAACATCCCCGAACACTCTCACACTTTGGCAAAAGTACTTTTAAGTACTTCCATCAAACACTTTGGTTTGACACGTAGCACCTCAGAAACACATTAAAAACATAAAACACCACAAAGTCGACATTTTAAAATGTTTTCAGTGGGATATTAGTTTATGAGAGACACGGAGCAATGCACAAGCTGTTATGAAGTCGTGAGACGAAGGAGACACGTATGATGAGGAGAGGCGGGATGGAAAAGGAACGCCGCTGTACTTACGCCAAGGGGGAGCCCGCCTCCTCACTGAGGTCACAACCAGGAAGGGAGGATGGGGGAGGATGGGTGGAGGACAGCACAGGTGTGGTTGGTTGTTTGTTTGTGGATGGAATGAGGAGAGGAAAGTGGGTGAAAGGCACGGAGGAGTACGTGACAAGGACACGGACAACATGGAAAAGCCCGAACGTACAGTAAAGTGGAGTTGTAGCAGCGTGGACTTAACGTAGGCTTTCCAACGCTGCTCTTTGTGTTTGGGCTTTTCGGGCAAAGTATCTTAAAGGATTGATTCAGCCAAGTGGACAAAAACAAACATATTTTCTTACTTCCTGCTAAAGATATACAGCCATGTTGATAGTTTTCTTGCCAAGGTTTTGAGATTTCTGCTGCCATTTTCGTACAAAACTCACTTTTTAAAATTTTCTTTTAATGATTTCTTCAAAATTGTTTGGAATAGAAACAAAAAAAGTCTCCTAGATAGTTTATCAATACTACAGATTCGTGTTAGGTCATCACTTTCAATTATTTCAACTTCCTAAGAGATAGCAGTATTTATTAGTCAGTTTTGCATTGTTGGAGATGTTAGCCTTCAAGACTTTCTGTTAGAAAGCCATTCTTTGGTAGGTTTAGGGGGAAAAAATTAGGGTTTGGATTAAAATAGCAAGATTTCTGCAAGAAAGGGCTTCCTGGCAGAAAGCTCTGAAGGCTAACTTTTCAATTGTTACCGATCATTAACAATAATTGTGGAAGAAACTGATAAATAAGAGTTCCAGTTGAATTATAGTGAAATTAAAGTCCCAAAAGCTCTTTCTGAAAAAAGGCTTCTAGTGGGAAGTCAGGTGACGTAGTATAAAGAGGGACAAGGTTTAGGCTAGGAGGCGATTGTGGTCCAACTGGACCTCCATTTGAATTTATATTTCACTTATCACTTTTAGGGGCTTTTCA
Source organism: Lutjanus campechanus (assembly GCA_027495735.1). NCBI lineage: Eukaryota > Metazoa > Chordata > Actinopteri > Lutjaniformes > Lutjanidae > Lutjanus > Lutjanus campechanus. The sequence continues at coordinate 13,065 of JAJHUR010105473.1, forward strand.
CACTGCAGTTAGCCCCAGGCTAAGAGAGCCTTCACTCTGGCACATTCCTTGCCCATTCCAAAGTGAGCTAACCCCGACTTTAGCCTAGGGCTTACCAGCCCTGCTCTGGAGCCAGCTAAGGATAACTGTGGGCTAAGAATATGCAGTGAGGTAAGGTCCTGTTTGGTTATGTCAAGGCAACAAACCTAACCTCAGTTAGGTTTAGGAAAAGATCATAGTTTGGGTTAAAATAGACTGTTATGCACGTGTTTGAAAGGCTTTCTGGCTGAAGGGGCAAATTTGAGTATATAAAATTTAGTATAAATTTGAGTAATAGTGCACAAAGTAATAGCACAAAAACCAAAATAAAATACAATGGTTGGTGTTTGTTTCAGTAACATCGCGTTGGTCCAAGTGCCAAGTATAAGCCAACTAACATCACCTACACAGAAACTAGAGATAATTGTAATTCGTGTCGTTATCACCAGTGTGTTCTTATTGGTTTTACATCACTTTAATGCTTTCTTTTAATGTTTTGGTCTTATCAAACTTGGTCAAGTGATTGGATCGTGGTGCATGTGGTGGCTGTTTTTACTGAGTTTGAAAAATCCAGCTTTTCACGTTTCGCACTTGCAACATGGAACAACATGTAGAATGAACTACAGCGTACCTTCTTTTAAAATCTAATTTAAATCTGTAACTGTATCACATTTAACTTTCTGATGTCCTTGTTTTAGGTTATTCATAAACCTCAAATTTAAACTTTTTTTTCAAAGTTTTTATTGTTTTTTCTCCTTATTGCCACTTATATATATATATATATAGTTTCTTTGTGTCTAGGAGCTTATTTTTTCTTTTTTAACTCCACTACATTGTAAATGAATTCTCTACCTGATTATATTTCAAAGTTAAAATAAAGTGTGAATGAAAACTGAACAGGACTTCAATCCTGAACACCTAAAAAAAAACTCCTTCCCCTTTGCAGCAAACCGTTTGAAAACTGTTGACAATGTTGCCAGAGAAATTTGAATTTTTTGAATAATTTTTAATACAAGTAGTGTAAAAATCCTTTCGACTCCATCCATATAGCAGAAATCTGAGGGGTAGATATCTTAAAACCTTGGCAAATAAAATCACAACCATCTGCAGGGTCAGATACTGCCAGCAGTAAGTCAGAAAGTATTTTTCCTTTGATCATTTGGGTGAACTGACCCTTTAATTTGCCAACATGCGGGCTGGTTTGACTGGTGTGATGTGATGTCAAGTGCGAGAGTGGAGAGACCCCATAAAAGACTGGAGAAGGGGTTAGGTTGGCGGTTGTGTGACCTCACCTGTCATGTCCCTTAGCCTGCGACTGGCCTGCGATGGCATCCATGATGGCGTCCTGTGAGTACATGCTGATTGGTGTGTTGTACTGGGCGTGAACAATGGTGGCCTTTCCACCCGGACCCTTCACCTCGATGGGCTTGTGGGTGGACAGGGCTGAGTCTTTCAGAGCAATGGGGTTGAAGCTGGGAGTGTACTCCACACTGTCAGTGTCGGGGTCAGAGGTCAGTAGGTCAAGGAGGAAGAGGAGCAGGGTGAGGAGGTGGGGGGTGTCAGGTGCAGGGATGAAGGTGAGAGGTTAACAGATGAGGGAGAGGAGGGGAGGGGAATTTGAGAGGAGAGAAATGACAAAGAAAGCACCAAAGTGAAGGGAGGAAACTGGGTCAACGTGTAGTTGAACAGCTGACAGACAGGTGGTGCTGTTGCACTGCTCAGTTTTAACTTTTGAAGAGATCTCATGAATAAACACTCAACTACACAGAACAAACACACCTCAAACTACACTGCAGCTGTGTCCCACTGCCTCACCACATGGTAGATTTAAGCATTTTAAGAGGATGTTAGTAAGGTTTTCACTCTGGAACTGTGTCAAAATTTAGTGAAGTCACTAAATTAGCAGGATTTTCCAGAATATATTCATAAGTGGGCTGGGAAATTTCCCAGATAAAACAACAATGAGAATATTAACTTTAATATTAACATTCATAAATATTAGAATAATGAACATAGTGACAAGTTTTATGAATAAAATTCTACTTTGTTACAATATACACACATACAAAAAAATAGCTTTCATCCTTCCTTGATAAAGACACTGAAATAAAAATTACATTTTCAAGTTTTAGTTCCCTGTAAATGGTTCAGTTATCTCTAATGTCAGAAAAATTGGGGATTTTTGGGGGTCAATTTATGTCAAAATCCTTTTCTTTCTTACTTTTTTGTTTTTAAAAAAATACTAAAATATTATTAAATTACAAGTAAGACTACTGGTATTAAAAAATACTTAAAGGGGACCTATTATGCTTTTTCCTCTTTTCTGACCTATAAATGTTGTTACAATGTTGCATACTCGTGTTAAACGATGCCACCGCGTCAAATAAACGAGGTTCGTGCATTTGGAAGTGAGCCCTGCAGCTGTTTTGGATGGCTCTGAACGCTCTGTTTTGCCGTGTTTTTTATAACAGGAGGTCGCATTGACGTGAATCCGTGCCTGACTTACTAATATGGAAATGTTCCTGCATAATGCTCTGAGCCTGCCCTCTCCCCCGCTCTGCTTCGGAAGTTGTATCGCTTTAGGCTGCTCTCCTGTGTACAACGATTTCACAGTGTTACGTTTGAGCAATGGCTCCCAGAAAATGTTTGCTCTGGTGTGAGGGAAAGTTAACTTTGATAGAAGAAGAAGAAGTGGATAGAGTTGCTTTTTCATGGCCAGCAAAATAAAAACACCTCCGTGTTTATCTGTCTACGGCATTTCACACGGACTGTTTGTCAGTATGAGCCAGTGCAAAGCTGGATTACCCGAAAACGAAACACATACACCGCAGAGGTAAGCAGGTTATGACAATAACAAGCTGCTCCTACCATTCAGAGACGTCATGAAGTAACCTCTGTTCTGGAGAAACTTCAGGCTGTCCAGTCTGTACCTCCAGATCAGATTCGGGATCCAACACATGCGGCTGTATTTCAAAACTTGTCATTGTCAAAAGAGTAGAGTAATAAAGTTTACTCCTGCACAGAACCCGAGGCTCTCTGCTGCTGCAGCGGTATAATGAGGAGGCGGGGTTCGGCACCGCTCGGCAGCGATTCAGAAGTCCTCGGGAATGGGCTGGGGGGTGGAGTTAATGCTGTGTTTCATTAACTGTTTAAACATAAAACTGTTTTTGGTGGGTTGAGAAAAGAGGAGCAGAGAGAGACATCGTCCTGAAGATCTACACCGCTTTGTGTGCGGGTAATCGCATGTAGCTGCTCTATAGGAGTCCAAGACTCAGTACAAAGGCCTGAAAATGAGCATAATATGTCCTCTTTAAGTAAAAGTCCAAAATATTTCTCTCATTAGTTACTCTTTAACCGTCTGAGTTTGCAGGCATTCATTTAAAGGGGTTTCTGCTTTTCCGAATCACTCCTGACTCCTCCTACAGACTTGAAAATATAGTTGTTAAAGTAGAAGTACCTGAACAATTACTTAATTACAGTAATTTGAGTATTTGTAATTAGTTACTTCCACCCCTGAAAGGAACCAATAGCCATGTTTCCATCCAAATGTTTTGCAAATTTATATTAAATATGACATTTCTTTCAGTTTCACGTATTAATGTGAGGAGGGTTACAGAATTTTTCTGCCATCCATCAAATGTACATAAATATATGTTGATGGAAACATG
>JAJHUR010105477.1:0-16435 GCA_027495735.1 Lutjanus campechanus
ATAGAGTTTTGATTATAAACCTTCCTCAAAGTCAGAGATATCATGGCACCATAAATCTAGTTGATAGTGGACGGAGCTAAAGAGCCGCCAATATTTCTGAGAGTGTGAGCTAAGCCATGGCTGTAAAACTGGAATCTGGAATCCAGGATGGTGCCCATTCATTCAAATGAAAGCTACAGAACCATTGTATACCTAAAAGCTGGCTTGCTTCCAAATTGTGTGACCAATGTCACATGCACAGTACTAACTCTCCCTGCAGGGCCGGAGCCAGGATTTTAGACATAGGGTGGCCTAGTTCCTCGAACATACTGGAAAAGTCTATAAAGTCTTATTGATATTGGAGGAAACACTGAATCTTTTATTTATTCTTCTTTTATTTATTTATTTATTTGTCACTGTTACCATATGTCAATTAGTATTGTTGTTTACTAGATATTGAAGGTAAATATTACATTACTGAAATGCACCCGTCCCTCTGATTTTTAAAAAAGAATCGCACACTGGTGTAGATGTCTTAAAAGTAATTTGATCAGCTTATAAATTATCTACCATTTAAAATATTCAAAATGGCTGCAAAAATTTAAAAGAAAATGTTGTAGTACCACAGTTGACCACTGGGACAAAATCACAGTTCATATTGTAAGAGAGTGCTGCAGGAATGAGTCCTACAATGTACTACAACATAAAATACGTCAGCAAATGCCCCACTTGTGAAAAGCTTTTACGTGTCTTAAAAAAGGCAGTTGCTAACAAGTGGCTAAATGAGATTACGGACATTATTAAGATTATTTTGCTGAACAAAATGTTTCAGTATCATGAAGTTTTGTTTGCCATGAAGCTTATTTTGTGGACTAATCCAAAATCCAATGGAAAAATCCCATTGGTTTATCTAGAACCAGAGCCATGCTAACCTCCGGGTTGGTCTACAAAAATACACCATCCATGCAGCACTCAGCTACACTGGAAAAACATCAGCCTCCTAGTTTTAATTTTAAATTGGAGGCGAGGAATTTATGATAGCAAACATATCTCTAGTTCACTTTATAAATTTTAGACTGAAATTTTGACTAGAATACTGTTTTTCCGTTAGCTAGCTTAAATGGAGCAGCAGGTTGTTCTTTGCACAGTGTCACCAGAATGAGAAAACATCTTGTTATCATGACTTTGATTTAGTTTCATGCATTAATCGAAGATAATTAGTTACTCCCACTGCTAGCCTTGTAGTCTCTCAACAAGGCTAGCAGTTAGCACTCTAATTTGTAAATAGACATTGTACTGCTTGAGGAATACTGTCTTGTTGCCTGACAACATACTAATTTTTGGCTAGAACAAAATGAAATATTGATTTTAATGAACATAAACTGAATGAATATTTCCTCTCATGTCCCAAAAAGGTGAGTGAGGACTGTCTCTACCTCAACATCTTTGTCCCTGTGGATGTGAACTTCAGCTCCCCTCTGCAGACGCCGCTGCCCGTCATGGTGTGGATCCATGGTGGGGATTTCATCGCTGGCTCTGCCTCCAAGCCGCTGTACGACGGACGCTTCATCAGTAATTTCACCCACACCGTTGTTGTAAACCTGGAGTACAGACTGGGTGAGAACACTTGGTGGAATTTCACCGTTAATGGACCTATACTAGTGTAATAACATGTCTATTATGATTATTATATCTTTTTATGGCCTTTTCCAAATTGTACTGTACATGCAGAGAGAAAGGAAGCACTGGAGCTGGTTTGGTAAAGGCTACAAGCAGCAGGCATCTTTTGGAAGACATTAATCATTTAGCTAAAATAATAGTGTGTTTATTGTAGAAAGCGTGTGTGTGTGTGTGTGTGTGAGACAGTATGAGGCTGGATAATGTGCGTGTATGTGTCATTATTTTAAATGAGCGAGCCTGTTGGTAATTACTCTGTTTTTCCTGCAAGACTGAAAACAGGAACAGATATATGTGAACGGTAATTTGGAACTCAGAGGAAATTAATGTCTTGCCGGAGTCAATTATGTCGCGCTGATCATGTGAATTGATGCGTGATTTAAGGTGCCTTTGGGTTCCTTGTGTCGGGCAAAGACCCTCACTCCTCAGCCACAGGGAATTATGGGATCTTGGACCAGCAGGCGGCTCTTCTTTGGGTCCAGCGGAACATTGCATTGTTTGGGGGTGATCCCAGCAAGGCAAGCAGCACACACACACACACACACACACACACACACACACACACACACACACACACACGCACTTAATGCACCTCAGCCAATTATCTTGAGAGAAGTCATTCTGTGCACTTTTTTGAGCACTAAAGGGATATCTCTTCATTTTGTGCTGCTTTTAAAATCTCCACTATTATTGTCAAAGTAGCAATATAGTGTGTTGTATGTCACAATGTGTACAAGACAAGACAATTTTCTTTAAGTAAATACGGATAGCTAAAGGGGGAGGGGGGGTCTACGCAATGAAACATAATAGTGTTGCGAATTGCAAATTACACCTGCTAAGCATGCTGGTGTTAGCATTAAGCTAAAGCACTGCTGTGCAATGTTGCCAACTTGGCGACCAGATTTAGTAACTTTTCAGAATTCAGATTAGTGACTTTACATCCAAAAAGTGGCTAGCAACCTTTCCGTTCCATTTGTCGTTGGTTCATTCAATTATTTCAGTCAATCTGGAGAGAAAAGGTAAACTTTAAATAATGTTAATCAGAGATAATAAATAAGAACAATTACATATCTACCATCAAAAAGTGCAATGTGTTAACTTTTTTTTGTTAAAGTTGAGGTTAACTCATTATCCTGTGTACTGTAGCCTGTAACGTAGCCATAGCTGGTCTAATAATACCTACAGGATTATTATGCAGGCTACAGGTGTCAGTATCAACACTGGTGAACTGGAGAGTGAAGGTTATCTCTCATAATAAGCACTAAATCTCTTTGGAAATCATTAAAATGACTCGTAGCATTCCACTTTTTCACTGTGGTCCTGTGAGGTGTGTGCTGCAGTTACTTCATGGTGAAGGACAGACAGAGATCTGAAAAAATCCTCACAACACAAATTAGACTCTTGGTTTGGGTTTCTGGTTGTATTTGATTACCCACTTCAACATGAAAACATGAACCTTTATTGCCCATAAGGGAATCTGTTTTACACAAGAAGACATCAACAACTACACACGACATTACATAGAATAACATAACCATAAGCATCATGAGAAACATCATTAAAAAAACATCATTTGTGAAATTCATAAAGAACAAGTGCATGCAGCTGAATGCTATGCAGGACAAAGGATGTAAAACCTCTTTTAGTCCACATCCTGGGCATGCTATACCTTTGCCCTGATGATAAAAGTAAAGATTCAGACCCTAGAGGGTGCTGTGAGTCTGCTATGATCTTGTGTATTTGGGATGTAACAATATATTGCAAAATAATGCAATAAAAAAAATGCACATGCTTGCAAATACTTAGGTCAAGGCTGGCTGGGTTGTTTTATTAACGAAGGAGAGCAGAAGCAATTTAAAGGACCAGAGTGTAGGATTTAGTGGCATCAAGTGGTGAGCTTGCAGATTGCAAACACCTCATTTCACACTCCCCTTCCAAGAGTGCAGGAGAACCCACAGTGGTAGTGAAACTAGCGAAAAACATGAAAGGTTGTACCTAGAGGCACTGTTTGGTTTGTCCATTCTGAGCTAGATTCAAAACATGGCGGTGAAACATGGCAGACCCACTGTCTCTGTAGATCATTCTAAGGTAACAAAAACACAACGATTCTTAATTTCTGGCAGTTATATATTAATGAGGACATGCACTCCGCTTCTGCCAATGAATCCCTTAAATCTTACGCACTGGATCTTTAAGTTGAAAGTGGACATTGTGGACTTTCTATCGTGGTATTATCTTACCTTGGGTTTTTTGTATCTTTACATCACTATTGTGTACTGTTAATTAACTTTTAGCAGTAAGAATTACCTCTTGTTGCAAATTCATACCTGGGTTGTATTTTTTTTTGTCAGGTTACAATATTTGGGGAGAGTGCAGGTGCTCAGTCAGTAAGTCTTCACCTGATGATCCAGAGCAGCAGTCCTCTGTTCAAACAGGCTGTCCTGCAGAGTCTGCCCTTCTCCATCCCTATGAAGACCAGGTGAGGACCCATCGGCTCAGGCTCAGGACTGTGCCTGGCTGAACATACAAAATATTCTGGACTCAGACTAGTGTCAAATGTATCTTCCTTTTTTTCTGGCATAGAAGGAGAGGGAAATGTTGCTGTGTCCAAACATTGCAGGGAATGTCCCCAGCATGCACACAGACAACAAAAAGCTGAACTGTAATTTTGTTTTTCTCCGTCTCTTTCCCCAGACATGACGCCCTGAAGCTGGGAAAAGACTTTGCTAAACAGACCAACTGCTCTGTGAGCAACATCGTCTGCCTGCTGTCTCTCACTCCACAGGCCGTCCTGGCTGCCCAGATGAAAACAAGTAGGGCGCCACAAACACCAGCCTACGCTCACCAAATTTAGAGCAACGCTCAGGGCTGCCCACACAGTTACATAAGAAGGCAGAGTATAGTATGTTTATCTGTAAAAGATGATGAAAAACATTATTTTTATCCTGAGTGGCGTAATGGAAAACAAAATGGTGAAAGTGGAGGAATAGTGGGCCTCTGAATGGGCAATTAGAGAGATTTTACTGCTTCATAGCACAAAATGACTGTAATATATCTGCAGGGTTGACAGGCTTATTGATCTGTATCATTGACTCACTGATTACGTCACCAGCTGCTGTTTTCTGACAGACTGAGCTCATCTTCAGGCCCAAAAAAACTGGAATAAAACACGTGACAAGATATTTCAGCTGTGATGGCTTAAGAAATAGACAAAAGGTCTTAACAGAACCAGGTTTATCAGCTGCAACCAGCAGGTCAATAGGCACTCCATCAGTTGATTGGTTGGTCAGTGTTCATGTAATCAGAAGCAGGTTTATTAGCTACAACTGGCAGGGGTAAAGGCACCCTGTCAGTCAGTCAGTTGGTCTTCGTCTAATCAGAAGCAGATTTATTAGCTGCAACCAGCAGGTCTATAGGCACCCTGTTGGTCAGTCAGTCAGGCCATCCGTCTGTCGGTCAGTCTTTGTCTAATTAGAAGCAGGTATATTAACTGTGACCAGCAGGTCTATAGGCACCCCGTCAGTCAGTCGGTCAGTCGGACAGTCGGTCGGTCTGTCGGTCAGTCTTTGTCTAATTAGAAGCAGGTATATTAACTGTGACCAGCAGGTCTATAGGCACCCCGTCAGTCAGTCAGTCAGTCGGACAGTCTGTTGGTCAGTCTTTGTCTAAGTAGAAGCACTTTTATTAACCGTGACCAGCAGGTCTATAGGCACCCCACCGGTCAGTTGGATAGTTGGCCAGTCAGTCGGTCTTTGTCCAATCAGAAGTTGGTTTATTAGCTGCAACCAGTGGGTCTATAGGTGTCTCGTCGGTCAGTCAGATGGTCGGTCTTCATCTAATCAGAAGCAGGGCTCCATCTATAGACGGTTGGTTGGTTGGTTGGTTGGGTGGGTGGGTGGGTGGGTGTTCGTGAGGTGGTTGGTCAGTCAGACAGATGGACAGATGGTTGGTCAGTTGGTCCACAAATATTCCCCATCCTTTGGGGCCACAGTTTTCCCCCTAGGAGGCTGAAATTTGGTATGGTGGACAAGTGTGTTCAGGTGAGGGCGTGTATTCATTGTCAATTAGCTAAAATTGGGTGTGACAGTGGGAGTGGCCTATCACAAAAAGGCGCATAACGTTCAAATATATTCACAGACTCGCACAAGATTTTGAGAAAAGATTGGTCATGAGCCAAAGAACAGCTGATTAAGTGTTCATGACAACTGGGACAAGGTGGTGGCAGTGAGAGTGAGCTTCTCAGTATATTACCATAACATAACCAAACTAATAAACTGTCTGTGGTAGACTCTTTAGTCAAATACCCTCAAGATATAGGGTATGAAATATTGTTTACAAACTCAAATAATAACCAGACAGGTAGGTTTGGATATCAGCACATTTAGGGATCCTAGGAAATGAGAAAGCAGACAAGTTAGTGAAGGAAGCGATCAGGATATCAAAATCAGAGCACAGTCTGAAGGAAGGTTTATAAATTTAAGGGCATCATAAAGAATGTGGTGACGGAGACATGTGCTTGTTTTTCTTGAGAGGTCCACTATGTTTTGATAGTTGTTCTTGTTTTATTGTGGGATTTTTGTGATTGGCTGCTACCTTGGCCAGGTCTCTCTTGTAAAAGACATTTTTGAATCTCAATGGGACTTCCTGGTTAAATAAAGAGTAAATAAATAAAAAGGTAAACAAGCAACAGGAAAGCAGCAGCATTGGGAAAGTGAGACCAAAGGAGGACACATACATAAAATTCAAAATACATTAGGAGGGCTAAGAATTCATGGTAAAAAAAACAAGAAAGAACAAGTAACAATGTGTAGATGAAGGATTGGACAATGCCAATTGAATAACATTATATATTTTTAGAAAGCACTCCAATCATTGTAATCAGTGTCACAATAAAAAGACAGTGGAACATGTACTGACTTCATGCACAAAGTATGAATTAAAAAGATAGAGTATGATAACACGACTGCAGAAGCTGGGACTGGTACTCTCAAGAATGTGCCATTCTGGGAGTCAGTGGCAGTCGACTTATTCTGTCGTTTAGTTATGAGGATCTGTTGACCTTTGTTGTAAATTTTAAAGCCCCCCCGCTCTCTGTTGTGGAAAACTGGTCAGTCTTTTCCGTCTGACTGATGTGTTTTTTGATCTCAGGTTCCAAGATTGTGAACCCGTTCAGGTTCCTGGAGGTGTTTGAGACGTGGGGTCCGTATATCGACGGGGAGTTAATAAAAGAGCAAGCTGTCACTGCCTTCCAGAAGGGCCACTGGCAGAAAGAGAAGTCAGTGCTGCTGGGTAAGACACACACATACACACACACAAGCACATAAAGTCAGAGAAAAATGGCACCATATTATAGTGAAGCTGCCTCGGATGCTGCTGATGGAATGTAACATTGTACATTTTGTCAAGTAAGGACAATTCTGAGGTACTTTACTTGGGTATTTCCATTTTTATACCACTCTATACTTCTACCTCTGTACATTTCAGAGGGAAAAATATTATAATTTTTACTCCCCTACATTCATCCGACAGCTGTAGTTACCTTGCTGATTCATATTTGACATATAAAACCTGTGACGGTAATGCATTTGTCATGCCCGTAGGCCATAGCAAATCAAGGTGACGAGGCAGATTTAATGGTGGCTGGGAGCACTGTGCAAAAGTGAAGAGCAATGAGCAGGCACACACACTGATAAAAGATAGATCAAATGACCCAACAAGAGCTTTAATGATTATTCGAAAAAATCAATTATTAATTGGTTACTAAATTAATCGCTATTTTGATAATCAATTAATCCATTTGAGTAGTTTTTTTTAAAGAAAAAAAAGTCAAAATTATCTGATACCAGCTCATTAAATGTTCATATTTTCTTGTTTCTTTACTACCCCATGATAGCAAACTGAATATCATTGGAACGTGGGCATATGAATAGCCAAACAGCTGCAAATAGACACTTTAAATGTGTCATGAACAGGAAAATAAGCTATAGAGGCCAAAATACTGGGCACATTTTGGGCAAAACGTTGGGCATTTTTAAGTCTATGGAGATTGACTTACTTTTGGAGCCAGCCTCAAGTGGCCACTTGAGGAACAGCAGTTTTTGGAACTTCAGCGTCAGTTTCATTTTTCAGCCCAAAAGGTTGCCACGTGGTTCCAAAAAGAAATCTGATTATATGGGGGAATTATTGTACTTCTCACTTGATTTATGACCCCAATTAATAGTCTTCTAAGTTGTCTTCTATTCAGTATGATGCTCCATAGACGATAAAGCAGGATATGCTGTAGGGCGTGTCCTTTGATTCTCAGAGAACTGCGTAGGGGCGTAGCAATGTGTATCCTCCCCAGCTCTGCGCTCTCATCCGAATATGATCACTTCTTGCTCCAAAAAACCAAGATCAATGGTCATAATGCCAAACTGGAAGCTTTGCACTCTATGAAGTCACTAAAACATACAGTACATACTAAAATTCATGCATCAAATGCTTAAATATGACAAGAAAAAACACCAACACCCATCGGATGTTCCAGAAATGAATGTTTGCAATAACAATGGAGAAATAAAATGACTTAATCTCATCTTCATGTCTGATTTTCCAAAAATTACCATTAACATCACATCATTCTGGCCTCACTGTGCCTTGAGAGTAACCTCTGGTCAGCCCGGTCGATCTTTGAGCTCTTTGCTTTCCACTGGACTCCCTTTGGTTCTTGTTATAACAAAATTTCATGAGGAAATTCCCAAGATCATAACAGAGCTGAAGGCAATGCTCTTTGAAAAAACGTAAGGCATGCTTTCCAGGAAACTAAGCAGCCTAGTGAATCAAGGTGAATGCTGAAGCCTCATTACTTGCCGGTGTAAAATCGCCCACAGCCAGAACAGGAAGTAAACATGTTGAAGAAGTATTTTTAAATTTAAAGACAATCAGATGACAGAAAGGATGTGCAAATGAGGAGCAAAAAGGCTGGAAGCAACATAGAAGTTGTCTTGTTTGTATGGGCTGAGGCTCTGTTTTCTATTCTGCAGGCACGACCTCAGAGGAGGGGGTCATCTTTGTGTACGGCGTCTTCAACAAGCCGGTCTCTGCAGTGGAGAGCACAGTGTACATCACTGCCATCTTTAAACAGCACGCCCTGCGGATCCTGCACAAGTACCTGCCCCTGTACAAGGACGATGACCGCAGGAACATGCTAGCTCAGGTGACGACAGCTCAATTCACAGTCTTTTCAGTTTCAGCACTGCAGTAATCACACATTTTAGAGAGAGCTTTCTTACCTTAGAGCCAAGATTAATCTAATTTATTTGTCAAGTTAAACTGCAGGAGGTAAGCCTCAAATAACAGAACATTAACTGTATTTCAGTGATAATGTCTAAACATCTTTGACTATGTATTTGTATAAAAGACAAGCTAATGCTGTTTGCAAGTGGGGGGACAAATTACACTCATCTGACTCAACAAGCCACTGACATTTAAAACAGTGAATTAGAATTATTATACCATATATACCAGTGAAAGCTGAGAACTGAACCGAAAAAGTTTGTCCTGCATCACTGGCTGTCCATAACACATACATAGATTTCTTAGTAGGTTTAAAATATTAATTGGACCTGATTATTTAAAAACTTCGTGTCTAAAGAGTCATTTTTAACCATGGTAATGGCATTTTCAGTGGGTCGTTTGGTCAATTATTTGATCATTTCACTGCTTGGTCCCCAGTCCAACTAAACTGTCAGTTTCTCCGATACTTTGATTTAAAGCTTGTGTAAAGGAAAAAGAGTTTTTCTTCTAAACACATTTTTACATGACAGAAAATAGTTACTAAAACGTGTTAAAAGACTGAGAATTGTGTAGTACTGAAATGTGGAGTTAGACTGTTAGACTGAAACTGTTGTTCAGAACAGACATTTATTTTCATCAGTGCTATTTAGCAAAAATTGGCATGGTTAAAGACTAAACTAAGTAAATATTACCTACTAAACAAAGTTATTGTGAGCATGTTAGCACCACAATGACTAGAGTATGAATCACAAGAATATTAAGCTGAGGACTGCAAGTGACCAGTCAACACGTCATCATACCTAAAGGACGATGGCCAGCGACAGTAAGCACCAGACCTCAAGTATGTTACGTAAGTCACATGATGTAAGTCATGTGATGTTAAACGTACTTATGTACAGTACGAGACGGCCACTGTTTACTAAAGTGTAGGCACCAAAACTGCTTGGTTAGGCTTGGTCAGGAAAAGGTCATGGTTCAGGTTAATATAAGTATGTTAGGTTACTTTACTTTACATTAGTGTAAGTGATGTAACTTCCATAAGTCACTTCTGCATGTCACATACATTACACTACATCGTGCTATATTACGTTGCGTTACGTTACATTGAGTTATGTTACAGCATGTTGCATTGTGCTACACTGCATTGCGTTATGTTGTGGTATGTTGCATTGTCTTGGGCTGTGTTAGTTTACATTAGTCCAAGAGATGTAACATGCATGAAGTATGCATGCCACATATGTAACCTAACATAAGTAACTTAAAACTTCAAATACGTCAACTTTGACTTGTGTCACATGGGACATGAACCCCAGTCATCATGTCAGTGTAAGCGCTTTGACTTAAACAAGTCACGTATGTATCTCACATACGTTGTGTCATGCTACAGTGCATTACATTATGTTGCGTTACACTGCATTACCTTACTTTACATTACATTATGCTGCGTTGCGTTACACTGCGTTGCATTACACTGTGTTGTGTTACGCTACATCACGTTATGCTACATTGCGTTGCGGTATGTTATGTTGCATGATGTTACACTGTGTTACGTTACTTTCTGTTATGTTTCTTTACATTAGTTTAAGTGATGAAACATGCATTGCAACCATTTATGCAAGTCACTTACACATGCCACATACGTAACATAACATGTGTAACTTAAAACTTCAAATAAGTCAACTTTGAATTTCGGTGTCACACAAGATAGGAGCCCCAGTCCTGTGTTAAAGTCCTGTATTTCACCCATCGATACAACCATCCTCCTACTCTGTAATGAGCTTCTTGCTCAGACAACCGAAACACAACAGCACCACTTTGTGTTGAAGTGGTAGTGGTGGGGACATCAGCATGCAGATGAAAAAACATTTTTAAATGGTCTTAAATATATGCGATTTAAAGCAATGTATTAGGTGCATCGGCATGAAGTCATGTCTACCACTTCGGTCTACTCATTCATGGTCCCCAGAAGATGAATCCTACTGACTGTGGTGACCCCCCGACCCCCTAACTTTTCCTCTACTGTCACCATGAGGTTGTTTGTGTGACAGGTTTCCTGTGGTTGTTGGGAAATTTTCTTCTTAGTTATAAAACTGTAGCTACTCTTCAAAAGAACCATTTGTTCCATTTGTAAAGAGGAAGTCTTCACCCATTCTTGGTTATTAAAAGCACGAACCCCAAGCTTTCCCCTCAGGCATACTCTATTTTGCTCAAACCTGTGAACAAATGCAGCTGATTTGTCACACAGATATGAACAAGAATAATGAAAAGCAGTTGTTGAAAACGTGACAGTAAAAAAAACATGAATTTCTGCAATCTTGAAACAGACCAAAGGCTAATTCTCAAAAGTCACATAAGAGCTTGTATTTCCACTGCAACAACACATTCTAATCTAAGCTTAAAGACAGTACAGTTCATACAGAAATCTTCAGTTCATAGAAGACAAAGTTACTGATGCGAGCTGATTTCGATCAGACTGAGGCAAATTGCGTATAATTAATTCTTCCATTATTTGTGGCTTTGTCTCCTCATCATTAGCTACCCGGTGGCTGTCAGGAAGCTGTCAGCCAGTTTCCAGCTGGCTTACATTCTGACAGTAACATCTAATTTATGAGAAATCGCAAATGTGCAGAACATGTCTCCAGAATGAAGGCACTTTCTGAGTTGGAAATAGTGCAGCTTGTGTGAAAAAGGCAAAAAAATTTAGGCTGCATTTACACTATAACCTGCATATAAAGAGTGGTGCTCCCTTCCACATTCTTCTCACACTCTGACTGAAGTGTGAACACTCAGACACAGCCCTCCACACACACCCAGACACACACACGCATCAGTAACCACACATTCAGTGGCTCTGCGAGGCGGCCAGTCATGCACGGATCGATGTCCCACCCAGCTGGGGCTCAGTGTGTAAAGAGGACCCAGCTGTCTCCTGTGCTCTCTGCAGCTTCTCCATGTCTAACGAGCCTGATGGGGAATTGAAAACCATTGTTCTCTTTTGCTGCTGTGATTAGTTTGTTTGAAAAAAAAACAAAAAAGACACATTTGCTAGAGATCAGGGCAGTTAAGGACTTTATCCCCATCATTCAGCAGACTTCAATGTTTCTCCTTAGCTCCTCAAACACAGCTCCTGTCATCAGCCTACAGAGGGAGCTACAGCTCCAGTTTTTTCTCAAAGCCTGACTCCAGCTCAGACCACAGTTACTCATATCTCCTCCATCATTTATATGTGTGAAGCATGTGAACCAACTGGAGTCAGGGAGTTTGTTGGAGACGCAGCCTGTCTGCTCCCACTAAAAAGCGACTCGTCTCATTAACATCCACAGCAGCAGGAGGGATGAGCCAGGGAATCGCAGACAGAGAGCGCCGGCTGCGGAAGAAACCCTGACTGGGTGACTTGACACCCCATTTGTATTAATGAGAGTAGACTAAATATTAGAAAACCCTCTCTGTATAATGTAATGCTTTTCAAAATGACCACAAACTACAGGCTGCAGAATAACTCCAAAGTGACACAATTTTAAGAAAAACTAGCCTCCTTGACCATAGAGTGCATTGCTGGCCTGTTGTCTTCAACTTAGACTGTTTTAGTCAGGCGTATCTAGCAAACTAGTGACCAAGTGTAATATTGAACAATATTATTAATATTTTAACATAAGTTTAAAGCTATAATATGTATGATTTGTGCACTTACATTATCTCAAATGTTTCCAACAACATTCAAAGGCAGAGAAATACATAATTTATTCAAAGTAACAGTGCATTTTCTGCTAGCTGTTGCAGGCTAGTTGCTATAACCTCCAGGAAAAAAATAAGGGGATACATCAGAGAGTGAGGAAGGAAGTGAATGAACATAACGTGAATAAAACTTTAATAAATGACCTCGTCCAGGAACGCGACCTCTGCTTGAGTCACGTTAGATTTTAATCAGCAGTGGTGATTGTTTAGAAGCGAAGACGACAACTCCCACAATCCCATGCTACTTCAAGTCATCAAACTATGTCTTTTGATATAGTTTTAATGTGACAGAAACCCCTTTCCATATTTTCATTTTTTAATGTATGTTTTATGTTGTTATCAACATTTTAGTGTGACCGATGGATAATGATGTTACTCATCGTAACTCAGATGTTACTCATTGTAGTGATGTTCCGATACCGATAACTGAACTTTGCTTACTGGTTTATATGAGCACCGATCTGATACCAGTGCATTTGTTGCATCACCTGGCCCAGGTAAAAAAGACAAACAAACAAACAAAAAAAAAAAAAAACACATGGGGCACTAGTGGGAAGCAGACCAGTCCCATTATGTGGCTATTAAATTACATGATACAGGATTATGCTTAGTCTTGCGTACTTGCTGATGCTCAAGCCAGTATATTAGGCTGTACAGGAGGCATTTCTGATGCTGGTATAGCAGGGTTTGACATTAACCAGGGTCTCAGAAAGTTGCTTTATGGCCACCAAATATTCCATAGGTGGCCCCTTTGGGTGTTTGCTGATTTCTTTTTGCTTTTCAGTTCAACATTTTACAAAATCAGTAGTCTCACATAGACAGATGTCTCTCCACAGCACTTTGTGCTGGAGAAACATCTGGCTCTACACATGCACATTCTGCTTTAGGAGAAAAAAAACATGTCCTGCCTTGTTTGCATTTCTTTACACCAATCGCAAACATTTTGGGCGGCACTAAGCCCAGGATGCAGCATCAGTGCTGCTGCAAAACAGTGTCAAAGGGTAAGTCGTTTTGGTGGAACACTTGCACGCCAAGAGGTGAGCTCTGGTATTAAAAAGACTATGTCACCGCAAAAGAAAAGATAACAGCTGTTAGCTTGTTTACACTCGTACCATTAGCGCCCCAGGTGCTTATTTACTATTTTCAGTGTGTAGATTTGCAGCCAGGTGGTTGTTCTTGTTTCCCGGGGACTTTGAAAACACAGATAGTGGACACTGAGATGACGCTTGAAGCAAGCAACCGGTGACAGAACTTACACCTGCAGCGCAAGAGGGATGCATTTTGGTCATTTTGCTAACAAGGGGGGTGGCATCCTCCCCCTCAGGCCCCTCAAATCACCTTCTGTCAACATTATATCACAATGTTATAAACTGCACTGGCTGTAGGTATGACAATGTTTTTTATTTTTCTTAAAAATGCCAGATGTTATGATGCATAAGAACTGATTATCAAAACTGATTTTGTATTTTTAATATTATGGTACTAAGCCGTGTCCTCTGATATATCTGATATTTTTCTAGCCAGGTATTTTGAACAGAGCTGGGGGAAGTCTCTCCGGATTTCAAAATATGATTAACTACAAGTGACCTTTATTATGCAATATTGTGGAGGGAGGATGGCTTGCTACAAGCGTGTGTTTAGCTTGTTTCTCTCATAATCATCGTTCTTACATTAGAATTTTTCTGCATGGATTAATTTCAAATCACTGTGAGAAACTGCTTTGTCAAAACTAAATAAAAGCGAAAGAATATAGAGATTCAGCAAGTCGGTTAACAAGTTTTATAGCATTTCTCCTGATGCAGTGGAGCGTTTCAGTAATTTTTCAAGGACAGTGATATTCTTCTTTATTGATTATCTTTCTAGAGAAGGGAAAAAATGTACTTTGGCCACCCAATTTAGGGACTTGGTGGTCAGTGCTTAAAAATATTAGTGTCTATCCCTGTATTGTACTGGTAGAACTTTAACTCGTAGTTAGTGTGTTTTAGTGTCTTTCAATTAATTGGTTGGTTTTATGACTCACAACTTTACATTTCGGTTGACTCGCTGCTCTCATCAACCTAGTTTCTGACTCCAGCAGGCAGCTATTTTGAAAACGCTCTGATAAATCCACTGTATACAGCTCACTTTTCACTTCATACATGGATATTTATATAATTTTTAACACAGAACTTTATTAGAAGTACTTTCAAATTTATGGCGGCCAGGTCAAGGTAGCTAAGGTTCCCACATAAGTCCTAACTTCTCTTGGGACCGCCACGTGGTCTGTTGTTCCATTCCGAGCTCAAGTCATCTGCGCTGCCTTTGTCATTCTCACACTTGAGCAGGGCTGCAACTAACCATTGTTTTTATACTCTTTTTTATTAATTAATTGGCCAATTATTTTCTCGATTAATCGACCAATAGTTGTTTGTTTTGAAATGTCAGAAAATGGTGAAAAATGTCAGTCATTGTTTCCCAAGGATGACGTCCTCAAATGTTTTGCTTTACTCACAACCCAAAGATATTCAGTTTACTGTTGTGGAGGAGTAAATATTCATATTAAAGAAGCTACAATCAGGAAATTTTGACTTTTTTACTGGAAAAAAAAAAGCAAAATAGTTGCCGTTTAATTTAATAAGTTATCTGATTCATAAAAAAACATTCCTCCTCATCATCACTGGCCTCAGTTACATCTTCATTTCATCTTCATTTCCAGAGCTGCTGTGATCAAAACGCTCTGAAATCAAACAAACTGGTGCTGTGCACTAAACCTGACACCTCATCATGTTACTGTGACAGTCAGCTAATGTAAACAAACTTTTCCATCATTTTCCATCACATAAATCATGTATTTATTCATAGTACCAGTGAGACAAGGGGAAACACAGCATTACCTGCTATCACTTGGATCCAGCACACTGAGAATAAAAAATGTAGTACTCTTATATACCTCGGGGCCCCAGGGACTCTAAACTTTTTACAGGAAAACATCAGAAAAAAATCCATTTTATCCATTTTGAAGTTTTGACACCAGAGGATTGTTAAAAACAAATAATCTGAGGACTACCAGGGAGGTGAGTGTTTAATCAAATGAAATAAATTAATTTAACAGGGTGTAATATGGTCCCGCTAAAGACTTGAGGTATGTTGAGGTGTTTCTGTTATCTTAGAATCAGCTGTTTATATTTTCTACAGTAGCCCAGAATAGACAAAGCAAGTCTTTTTCATTTTTTGTGAGTTTCACCATCACCACAGGTTTTCCTACATTTTGAAAACCCTTTTTTTTTTTTATTGACGGCTCTGTTTTATACAGACTCCTCATAGAGGCTGCAAGTAATCAACAACTGCTAGGCTAAAAACAAAGTTACCTTGTCTGTAGCAGGCCATATGTTGGCCTTTGTCATGACTTAAAAACTGGCATCCTTGGAAGTCAAAGAAAGTTTGGTCTCAACGTAAACTGGAGCATCTGCACATTAATCATAACCGATCCTCTAAAGTTAGGCACAATATGAGACGAATAAATCCCCATTTTTGTTTTCCTCCTCTTTGCCATCTTGACTGTAAGGGAGCCTTTCTCTTCTTTGTTCTTACTGATGGACTATAAATCAATGTTGAAGGTGCATCCCACCACCTACTGTACTGGACTCTGTAACATCTGTATCGGAAAAACGCCTCCAATACTGCCTAAAATGCGACATTGACATCAGCAAGTACACAAGTCTATGCACTGATCTGATACCATGTAATGCATTAGCCCCAAAATGGGACCCTGCTACTTCCCAGCAGTGTC
>JAJHUR010105484.1:0-14038 GCA_027495735.1 Lutjanus campechanus
GTTATATAGTCTTATAAAGGCATACTAATGTTAATAAGCATCTTATACACACTTATAAGGGCCTTATTACCTATTAATAAATGCTTATTACAAGGACCTTAATATAAAGCGTTACCGACTTTTCTAGTGTTTTGAAGACTCTGCCGTGAAAGCACATATCGCTTTGGAGTTACTGTCCTCAACGAGCAGCGGATGCTGCTGTGAGCCCCTCCCCCGTCCCAAAGCACTCACAGGCGGTCAGTGTCACAGTAGCCTCGCGCAGCAGGTGTAGCTGCAGTCAGAGCAGAGAGGAGACCCACACCACTCCGCGTCCAGACTACATCAGGCATGATCCTGTCCTAGCTTACAGAGTGGGATGTAAATGTGAATGTTTCTTCACTGTCACACTAATATCGAATCTTATCAAAGGGTGTTTGTTTTCTTAAGTTTGGTTTGGTTTAGTTTCTAACCTTATGCTCCACTTAGGAGCCTACAACAAGTCACAGTAAAACATTTTTTGCCATAACTATAACATTTTTAAAGATTTTTTGTATGGACTGTTTCATGAAATGAGATATTAACCCCTCTGATGTGTATCAAATAACTTATTCCTCTCTCCTACAGCGTCCATTACAATTACATGCAAATTGAAAATTATGCAAATTAGGCAATGACATCATTTAGCGACTTCTAGCGACTTTTAGGACAGCCAATAGCTACTTTCCTTACTGAGGAGTTGGCAACACTGGCAGCCACACACAGTTCATGGACCATGGCAGCAATGCCAGCACAAGGGCTTGGTGGATGGAAAAGACGTGATGATTTATGGGTGATTTATGGATCAGCAAGTACAGCATGACAGAATTGCATCTTCATGGATGGGAAAGTCTAGGCTAGCACAATCAAAGTGGTAAGGAATCTGGTTATTATACAAAAGTGTTAAGGGAATTAACTGTTGCTTTATGAATTGCAACACAACCTGTCAACCTTGATTACAATTTCCTATATCTGTATTGGCCTAATTTAATGTTTTAAAGCCATTATTTTTTCGACTAAAATTAATGACTAAAACTGGACTAAAACCCTTTTAGTTTTCGTCGACTAAAACTAAACTAAAACTATCAAGGATAGAATTGACTAAAATGTGACTAAAACTAATAAGCATTTCGTCCAAAAGACTAAGACTAAAACTAAATCAAAAATGGCTCCCAAAAACAACACTGGCTGTGAGACAGAAAGTTGCCATTGAAAACTACTTTAATCTCAAAACCTTTTGTGTATAAATTTAAGCGGGGCCTAATTAGTTCTCTGGTGGTTCCTGTGGCAAAGATGAGCTTCACACACATATTGATGCAACAATTGCCCATTCTCAGTACATTATTTGTGTAATATTTTAGCAGTAAATAAGTGGCAACTTGATGAAACACAAATTCATTTAGATCGATGACATGAGGGCCCCTTTACAAGATGGTGCATCAAGACTCATGATATATGGAACACTTCTTATTAGGGTGAGATGAGGAGCAATTGAATACTCAATATCTGTTATAGTCTCTAATTCTCTTATTTATTATTTGAACACAGGTGCACATTTCACCACAAGGTCAGAGCACAGGCTACCGCACACTGTGTGGTCATGGGGGAAAGGTCTAAAAAGGCTAAATCAAGGTGTGGCCAGGCAAATTTGCTGTCTTGCTATCTTGCTTGTGCACAGCGTATTGGAGTCAAAACCACTTGCGCCCGACTAAAACCTGGTTGAACTGCAGTAGGTCTCCATGTTTGGCTGAGGCACACAAACATGTGCCCACAATCACAAAACACTTTTCATTTATGTTAACCAGCGTGTGTGTCTCAAATTATTCTCACAAATAACAAACAAGGAAATATTATCATAATTATGAAGTCTAATACATCTCAATAGACCTGCAAAGGATGGAATCACAGCTGTCAGATCATCTTTAACAGATCAGCCTACATGAGAGCTGACCAAACCATGAGATCCACAGAGTGTCAAAATACGTTTACAATTAAATCTGAACTATGGTATTATTTTAATATATTATGTATTATTGACCTGCCCTGCACAATTCCTCTATAAATGTTCTATGCATGGTTCCAACCATGATGATCATGAAGTTCCCATCAGGACATCTGCACTTAAACGTCACAACCCAGCAACCCAGTAACATTTTCTTTTTTTTTCGGGGGAATTATGTTCTTTATGGGCACTATTATGTTTTCTTAATTTGCAGTTATCAGGAACCAACAACACAAGGTCTTTACTGAAGATATCGGTCGGTACACAGAAAATCAGTCCACAAAATCCAGGCAACAGTATCCAAAGGAGAAGGCAAAAACAGGGTCAAAAACCACCAAAATCAGGTCAAAATCTCAGGAATTCACTGGGAAGTACACACTGAGGGAACACTGATGAACTGGCACAGACAAAGGCAGTGGCGTAACATCATGGTGATAGACCCCGGTGCAAATATTTTTTTGTGCCCCCACCCCTGCCCTAAACACAAGCGCACACCGCACGCACACGCACGCACGCACACGCACGCACGCACAGCCACTATAGAGAACTGCTATTGTCGCCATTTGGCTAATGTTGTTACTGGCCACACTAACCCTGCAAAGCAGCCTTTAAGCACCATGGACAGCGGCCGGAGCTACATATCAACACTTTATCTACCAGCCTGGCCTGCCTTGACCTGGTCATACTACCACAGCCTGATGATGTCTCCAAACTATTTTTTCTGACAGAAACTTCCTTCTCTCTTCCTTTTATTTACAAGATTTGTTCTTACACAGCCATCTTAATCTGTCTTTACTCTTTTTCTTCATTAAATGCATCTCACGGCCACATTTTTCACAAATTTGTTTTTTGTTAAATTATCCCAAATCAATGAAAAAGAGAACAGGTGAACTATCAAATAAAGAATTAATTGCATTATGTGAAAATAACATTGATTTAATAGCGAAAACTAGGAATCAATCCAGACATTACAGACAGTATGTGCACTTTTTTTTCAATATATGGTACATTGCCATA
This sequence comes from Lutjanus campechanus, assembly GCA_027495735.1. Lineage (NCBI taxonomy): Eukaryota > Metazoa > Chordata > Actinopteri > Lutjaniformes > Lutjanidae > Lutjanus > Lutjanus campechanus. The sequence continues at coordinate 3,035 of JAJHUR010105484.1, forward strand.
GATTTCAATCAAAGAGAAGCTGTAGCTACTCACTCCGTAGCAAGGTTTGTTGTAGGCAACTGGACTTCATAGAGTTCTTGAAGACGTTTCGCCTCTCATCCAAGAGGCTTCTTCAGTTCTGAGAACCTACACAGACATAGCTACTCACTCATTAGAAACTCATCTTATGGGCCTTGCGCTCGGCAAATTCATTTATGACGCTGCTCAGGTCCAAAGACCTCGCTCTGCTGTTCTCAATAGAAAGCATAGCCAGTCCACTGAGTCTTTCTTGCCCCATGCTGCTCCTTAAGTAAGTCTTTATCAACTTGAGCTTGGAGACTGAACGCTCTGCAGTCGCGACAGTGACAGGTATAGAGAGATATAACAGTAATGCAGTGCAAACGTCAGCAAATGATGCTGCCATGGTGCTGTTTTCCACAATTAGCATCTTTGCAAGATCTTTCACAGTTGGCTCTTTAGCTATTTCAGACTTAAAGCAGGCTCTGAATGCAAGGAGTTGGTCTGGGAATCTTGAGGATAAATCCCTGCTGTAGTGTTCCGCGAGGCGCCGTGCGTGAAGTGCGTCATCATGCGCTTTGTTCAATGTGCCCGGGTGGATAGCGTGGAACACCTCATTAGTTTCACGCATAGAAATGAACCTCTGTGAAAGCTGGCTGATAATGATGTCCAGGCTGGCATTGAAGACATTTATTCTGAAATAGCTTTCACCGTCATTAAGCCTTTCATCTTCACACAGTTCATCGAAGTGGCGTTTCACTCTTCTTTTGCGCATTTCCATGAACTCGCTCTGTGCTCCCCATTGCGCAGCAAGATTTTGAGCGGTGCGCTTGACCTGGTCAAAGTCATGTCGGTATTCAGAGAGGGTCTGATTTGTGTTTTCGAGGAGAGTGACTGCTTTTTGGATGTCGAAATCTTTTGTCTGCAACATTTTTGACACTGTGTTAATGCTTTCCAGTATTTTTGTTTGCTGGACGACTAGGAAAATGAAGCTGAATTTTTCCATTTGTTTTTTAAGGGCTGCAGCTTCATCCCGTTCCTCTTTTTTTTCGCGGATGAGGGTGATTTTTGTTAACGCTTTTATGACATCTGCATAACGGTACCTCAGGGCAGCAAGGGCATTGTATCTTGAGGACCACCTGGTAGGGCAGAGGCGTTTTAGAGTAACGTTACCATGCTCTGAGAGTTCAGATGAGATAATGCCAGAGAGGAGCGACCATCTCTTAATACTTTGGCCAAAAAATGTGTACAGACACTCAACTGTCATAAAATCGACGCATCTCCGCTATATTTTTTACAGAGTAGTTCAGTGTCAGATTCAGGTTGTGTGCAGCACAGTGCACATATTTGGCAAGCGGCTCCATCTCCATGATCCTGGCCTGCACACCTGAATAAACTCCGCTCATGTTGGCCGCGCCATCATATCCTTGCCCCCGACACTTGCTCAGGTCCAGTCCGTTGTTGTGTATGCTCTCAAGAATTTTCTTCTGCAGCTCATGTGCTGAAGTGTCCACCGTTTCTTCAAAACCGAGAAAAGCCTCGTTTATCAGTATGTCTTTCGCAATGTTATTTTCATCCCGCTGGATTGTCACGTATCTATAGACCTGACTGAGTTGGTCTCTTTTGGAGATGTCTTGCGTGGTATCCATAATAACAGAGAAAAATGGAGCTTTGTTTATTTCTTTTTGAATCTGGCACTGCACATGTTTTGCAATAATGTGGATGATTTCGTTTTGAATTGCAGGACTCAGGTATTTAACAGAACCTTGTGGTCGCTCAAGAAGTTCTTTCAGAACTGGATCATAACTTGCCAAGAGCTGTATTATACTGAGAAAGTTCCCACTGTTAGATTGTCCAATTATCTCTCTGTGTCCTCTAAAAGACAAGTTACAAGTGGCCAGAGTGATTGTAACATTTATAATACGCTCAAGTACCTGTCTGCAGTAATTGGCAGCATCCCTCGCGTCTCTTTCCATGTTTGCGTCAATTCTCCCGTTTCTTTTCCACTGTTCATATATGACACAGGCTCCAGTATGAATCTGAGATTCTGCATGCGAGTCAATCCTCGCAGATAAATGTTGCCAGTTTCGTACTCCTTTGACCCACGAATGACTGAAGAAAGGTGCACTTCGGTCTGCAAACAGCCAGCACAGCTCACAGTAGGCACAGTCCAGTGTGTGAATAACACAGCCATGATCGCAGGAGTTTAATACTTGCCTTGGTAGTGGTGGTGTAGTAGGTGTCAGAGAAACACCTGTTTCCTTGCGCTTTGTCTCTGGGGAATGGTCTGGGAGGCCTACATGAACCAGTTGCTATTATATAGCTTTTTGTCTTGGCGTCGGGAGGCAAAATAATGTCATAGAGTCCTCGATCTGTGCCTGTGGGAGGAAAAATCCCTGACCCTGCAGGTCCACTGGTGGGCCCAGCCGAGTCCACCGACTGAGGCTGCGGTGGCGGGGAAGTCTCCTCCTGGCCCCCCGGCGGTCGGGTCAATGCCGCTTCATTTATGGAGGTAGCTGGCAAGCTATCCTCCGGCGGGACGCTGGCTTTTTCCTGTGTTGCAGTAAAAAATTTGTCCAATTTTGTCATTTTTGCTTTAACATCATCCTGGCTCTTTTTTTCTTTCCTCTTTTGTGCGCCGCTTATTTGTTTGGGCTTGCTAAACATGATGCTAGGCTATTTTTGTCGTCTATTTTCTTTTGCTAATTTTTTTTCTTGCTGAAAACAACTAACATCAAGTCATCGGGTCATCACACTTTTAAATGTATCATCATGACTGACAGGTAGCCTCTGATTGGACAAATTGTAATTTCCTCCTCACATACCAGCCACTCAACTATTTCATTCACCAAAACTTTTTATTTTTTATTTATTTATTTATTTTTCTCCCTCCTTCATGGGCCCCTGACGGCGTCTGGGCCCCGGTGCAGCTGTACCGGTTGCACTGCCAATACTTACGCCTGTGGACAAAGGGCAGCACAAGGACTAAATACACAAGGGAGGAAGGGTAATGAGGGACAGGTGAACCCAATCAGGGCGGGGCAGGTAATCACACAGGAGGGAAACACACAGGGGCAGGAAGTAAAGTATCTGAAACGAGAGACAAGGGCGAGTGCCACAATAAAACAGGAAACACTGAAAATAACTGAAAACAAGGAAAACATGAACTTAAGGGAATCTCAGGTTGTAACAGCAGTAGGAGTCTGTGTGCTTTTTTCCTGGCTGTTTTGCCTGACACTACAGAACCACCACACTTGAGAAGCTACATGTAGCTCGTGCTATTAGCCCTTTGTTCTTCAGCTGTTAAACATTTTAAAAATAACCAAAATGAGACCACCAAATAACTCGCGCTTCATCCAGTGTTGCAGGCAACATTTAATGAAGTGCCAGTAGAAAGTACGACTTGAAAATATTCAAATATGCAAAAGTGTCTATCTCCTTGCAGATTGTAGATTGGAGGTAGGGCTGGGCGGTATGACCCAAAATTCATATCACGGTATAAATTGAATCCCTTCACGGTAACGGTATATGTCGCGGTATAAATGTCGCGGTGTAAAACTTATAATGGAAGTAGGGCTGGGTGATATGGCCTAAAATTTATATTGCAGTATAATTTGAAGCATGTGCGGTAACGATATACTGTATATTGCGATATAGTCTTTTCTTCTGTATATATATATATATGTCAAAATGACTGTTTCTGAACATACTCACATAGCAGATACATTGCAGCAGAATAAACACACTTCAAAACATAGTAAAAAAAATTTAAGTAATTTTGAAGCTGTGTAACGGATCTTTCTCCAAACAGTGTAACACAAAATTCGTCTTATTCTGTTTCTATGTGCTGAGCCAGTCGCTTACACAGACAAGCCCGTTTACATTGTCGGGTGACCAGTGACCAATATAACAGAACGTGCGTTAACACGCGTTAAAAAAAATTAGCGTTAAAAGGAATTTGCATTAACTTTGACAGCCCTGGTAAAAAACAAACATTACAAATTCTCCCTGCTAACCTGATTACTTCTTTATATCGCGGTAGGCCAGTATAGTCAAAATCTCTACCGTTGGCCTAATTCATATCGTTTCTACTGTTATACCGTTTATACCGCCCACCCCTAATGGGAGGCACAGTGCCAATACTTGCCAAAAGACAGCTGCTGTGCTCCGGTGTGCTATGGAGGAGAGAGGCAGAATTAGAGTAGAGTTTCTTGTGGAATAAACATCGTCAGTCACATTCTGTTTCTGATTCTGTTCTGTTCAAAGGTGTTTTACTTTGTGAACACTCAGACCCATTTTGCCTTCAGTTTAAGAAATCATATCACAGCTTTGAGTCACGGATTGGATAATTTTTTGGATCAATGAAAGAAAAAAGTTTTAAAAATGGTCTGGTTTAGCTACTTTTCTCTGACTGTAGTTACCACCATCGAATTACCAAATACTGTATAATAATAATAATAATGATCCAATCCAATGCGGGCCAAACTGTGGGCGCTTCGTACAGGCCACAGACCGACTGCGACCTTACTCCTGAAACACAATCCTGAAAATAAAGCCCACTGCTCTAAAAATACACATTTGACTTTGTCTCATTACCTGCCAGATTTCATTAACATAATGCAAAATTCATATCTATACCCTCTCCAAGATTATTAAGGATTTCTTAGGACTCATAAACAGACATTTTCTTTTTCAACACATATTCTGTAATAATTTGATCTCTAATAACGTGAAAGGTTAATGGGGGTACAATGCAGCTATAGCGTTTTTGTTGGGCTGACAAGTATTTCACAAGGATTTATCCCAGTAAATATATGACAGATTTCATTTTTAAGGGAGGAGAAGTGCTTTCAATGGCAGGGCAGATTGCTAGACAGAACTGGCAAACCCAAATATGTAATGAACATGACATGGAAGGGTCTTGCTGAGGCCTAGTGCATGAGGCCTTTAATTTAATTCCCAGAGGTCGATGCTAGGAGCTGTGATCAGCCTGTTGTGGTGGCAAACTAGGAACCTGCTTGCAGACACTGGCAGTGACAGAAGGTTTGCTGGACCAGGGGTTTCCTGTGGCAGAAGACGCTGCCAGGCCAGAAGAGCTGTGGCTTTGGTGGTCAACAAAGCAAAAACCCAGGTGTGGGAGGAGTTCGTGGAGGCTATGGAACAGGAATTTCACTTGACCTCATTTTATTTATTTGCTTTAACATCATTCTTAAATTTGTTCTTAATAATTCAAACATGAAAATTTTAAAATACATAGAAGTATGGGAGATTAAACAAGCATGCACGAGGAGTTGCAAGATTACTCATCATACTGACCAACATTAGATGCTACTCCCTTGACAGTGATATGCTAATGAGCAAAGAATAATAACTCTAATCCAACTGCTCAGTGGCACAGAGACCAAGTGCTCCCATCAGTAAAGATGCGCAAACCAAACAGGTATCGTATGAAACAAACAACAGTACATTTTTCACTCTACTGAAAACTAGATACTACTAATTTTCTTGATTTAAGGCATGTTATTTCAAATGTTACTTTACCATTTATCTAATTTATGAATGGAACCTAAATTCTTTGTCAACAGGTCTGATGATGTTTTTGAGGACAAAGATCTCTGTAATGAATCAGCAAATGTATCTGGCATGAGAACAGTCATCACCACCACCTATTTATTATGTGTTTTTGTTGGCTCTTTATCAGTTCTCGTGATGTGTGGAAACCTTCTTGTAATAACCTCCATCATTTACTTCAAACAGCTCCAGACTCCTACAAACTTCCTCATCCTCTCTCTCAGTGTAGCTGACCTGCTTGTTGGGGTTGTAGTTTTGCCTTTCAGTGTGATTCTGGCTGTAAACTCTTGTTGGTATTTTCAAGAATTACTCTGTAAGATACGAACCTGCTTTGATAGCTTTCTGGGCACATCTTCCATTTGGAACTTGTGCTTTATTTCTGTTGACAGATATTATGCTGTGTGTCAGCCTCTGAAGTACAGAACTAACATAAATGTCCATGTTATTGTGATCATGATACTTGTGAGCTGGACTGTTTCTGCACTGAATGCAATTAGTATCACAATTTTGGGAGTGAATCAAAGACAATCTAACAGAAGGTGTGTTTTATTTCAAAACGTACGTCTGGCAAGTGTAATAATAGGTTTTGGGTTTTATCTCCCAGCTGTCATAATGTCTCTCATCTACCTAAAGATTTTGATGGTGGCACAGAGACAGGCACGCAGCATCCAGAACACAACCTGTCAGAGCACAAATTCTGAAAGTAAGATGGAGAGAAAGGCCACCAAAACTCTGGCTATTGTGATGGGAGTTTTTCTGATCTGTTGGACTCCTTTCTTTCTCTGTATGACTTTTAACCCTTTCAGCAATTACAAAATACCATCTCCATTGATTGCATCATTTAAGTGGCTTGGATGGTCAAATTCAATGCTGAATCCATTTGTCTATGGTTTCTTTTACAGCTGGTTTCGGTCAGCTTTCAGAATGATCATTACTGGGAAAATATTTCAAGGTGATTTTAGTAATTCCAAGCTTTGCACTCATCACGTTAAAGGCTGAAATGTGAGGAAAGTCATCAGTTGTTTGGCACATGTTATAGATCTTTTCAATGCATGTTATATATAAACATTTTTTTCCCTGTCCTATGAATAACTATCTGTATGTATAACTCAGTGCAGAGAGCAATGCATAACATCATTGTTAAGTGTTTTCTTCTTTAATAACTGATGTAAATAAAAGCAGGATCCACAGTGGCTATCTTATTGTTGCCTCATTTATTTCGTGTATTCAGTTAAAGGTGCTGAATTCCTGTTGTTGTGAACAGAGATTCAGATAACGGTGAAATATTTTTTCTTTTACATGTATTCAGTCTGTGTCTTCACCATTTGTTTTAGTTGCAGATGTGAATGGAATTCAGAGATAGATGGAAGTTTCATCATTCTAGATGATATTAAATAAAGCAGGGTAGCTCCAAAGTTGTTCACTTACAGTAAACATCAAAATATCTTATTTTAGCAACAAGTTGTACTTTGTTCAAGACATCATGAATATTATATGATAAGTATAACTTTGAAGTGCACAAAAACAGCTAGAGAAAAACTTTTGTCTGTATCTGCTAAGATAATATATTTTATGGATGCAAACTTTAGCATCCTTTAAAATAGAAGCACTTTTTTCTGCAAGACAAAACATTGAAAAAGTCCAGTTTTAAGGCCCTTAATGACCATGGCCATTTATATTGTCCACACAGCACAATACTGAGTCACGAGTGGATACTTGGTTTGTTTGTGAGACAATCACCATGATTCAAATGTATAAAACAGTGCAAGCAGTTTTTTTTATTCTGAAGAGTGCTTGTTTTCATTTTGTGCATTCTCAAATATCAGTTTTCATTTGCTGTGTAATAATCAACCACCAGTCGATGCACCCACATTACAATGTATTTGTTGAATGCAAAATTCTGTGAGACAGAAAAACTACTTTAATCTCAAAACCTTTTGTGTATAAGTTTAGGCAGGGCCTAATTAGCTCTGTGGTGGTTCCTGTGGGAAAGATGAGCTTCACACACATATTGATATCATGATTACCCATTCTCATTACATTATTTGTGTAATATTTTTCTCAATTAATATGGGGCAACATGATTAAGTACAAATGCATTTAGATCGATGACATGTAAGGACAAGCTGGGCTGAAATATAAAGGGCCGCTTTACAAGATGGTCCATCGATGCGTCAAGGGAGAGGTACTGTAGCAGGCATGAGGGGACTCTCCTTAACCTGGAGACATGGAAAGCAGGGTGGATGCGCATGGACCGGGGAAGCCTGAGTCTCTCCGCTGCAGGGTTGATGACCCTCTGGACCTTGAAGGGGCCGATGAACTTGGGAGCCAGCTTCTTAGACTCCACCCATAGAGGCAGGTCCCTGGTGGAAAACCAGATCCTCTGGCCGACCTGGTAGGTGAGAGCTTGGGAACAGCACCGATTGTTGGAGATGGAATACTGGTTGGCATTGTGGAGGAAGGCGGTTCTAGTCTGGAGCCAGGTCTGGCGACAGTGTTGGATGTAGGCCTGGACCGAGGGACAGGAAGCCTCTTTTTCCTGGGCCAGGAAGAGCAGAGGCTAGAACCCATGGACACACTGGGGGAGAGACAGACAGGGAGAGAGTCTGGTGGCGGAGCTGGGCAGGGTGTTGTGGGCATATTCGACCCACAGGAGCAGCTGAGACCAGGTCCAGAGGTTGTGCAAGACCATGCAACATAGGGCCATTTCTTTGTTCCATTTCTGGGTTCTTGTGCTTGGTCTGGCCATTGGATTGTGGATGGAATCCTGATGAAAGGCTGATGCTGGCTCCGAGCAGACTACAGAACTCCTTCCAGAAGACAAAGGTGAATTGAAAGCCCTGGTCGCCATCCACCAAAGAGGCCCACCAGAACTGTGACTCTGGATCCCAGGTGGCAGGTAAGCTGGGAGGAGTGGGCCCACTGGGAGGAGTTGGCCCACTGGAAGACGTCTAACCTCAAAGCATGTGGAACAACAGGCAGCTGGGGGTTAACTGGGGTCAGGTTCCTCCTCCCAGGTGGCTCTGAGCTTCTCTTCAATCCCAGGTGACGGCGGCGCTGGAAGTATAGTGTTTGGGCAGTGGGACGGGTCCCACCTCCTCCAGGAACTGACAAGACTGAGCGTCTGGCTTGAGGTTGCGGGACCCCGGGCGGTAGGAGAGAATGAAGTTGAAGCGGGTGAGGAAGAGGGACCAGTGGGCTTGCCGGGAGTTGAGTCTCTTGGCAGTGCGGATGTACCCAAGGTTTTTGTGGTCTCTCCTTACCAGAAACAGGAGCTTGGTCCCCTTAAGCCAGTGCCACCACTCCTCCAATGCCAGCAGCTCCCAGTTCCCTGTGTCGTAGTTCCTCTCCGCTGGAGACTGACAACAAGCTCCACCCCTGTGCCTTCCTCTCCCATTGTCTGAGGCCATGCGTTGGGACAGCATCAGCACCCCCAAATTGGAGGCTTCCACCTCCACAACAAATTGCCAGACTGGGTCAGACATCTGGAGGATGGCGGCAGACCAGAAGTGGGTTTTCAATTATTGGAAGGACATCGCCAGGGTCCAGCAGGAGGGAACTTTGGAGGTCAGGGCTGTGAGGGGGGTGGCCACAGTGAAGTACCCATGGATGAAGCGCCGGTAGAAGTTTGCAAACCCTAGGATCTATTGGAGCTGCTTCTGGATCTCCAGGACAGGCCAGGATGTGACTGCGAACACTTTGGCTGAGCCCATCTGCATGCTTCCCTGTGCTACAATGTACCCCAGGAAGGAGACAGAGGTGGAGTGGAAATCACACTTTTCAGCCTTGACATACACATAGGCCTTAAAGTGATATTCCACCCAAAAATGAAAATTCATATCTACTCACCCCTACGCTGATGTAAGGATGGGTGAAGATCTTCAGTACACAAAACAATCCTGGAGTTTCCGCAGAAAACAGGGTTGCAGCCAAATCCAGTACAATGGCAGTGAATTGTGACCATGGATAAAATGTTAAAAAATGGGGTAAATGGAGTCTTTTGGGGTCAGACTTGACTGTCGCGGCTCACGGACACTTGAATTAGACCACATGAGCAGGATGGAGATATTTTGTGTTTGTTTTGTGTTCTTTTTTTATTTTTACATTTTATCCATGTCACCATTTACTGCTATTGTACTGGATTTGGCTGCAACCCTGTTTTCTGCTAAAACTCCGGGATTGTTTTGTGAACTGAAAATCTTCACCCATCCTCACATCAGCATAGGGGTGAGTAGATTGAGTGAATTTTCATTTATGGGTGGAATATCGCTTTAAGGAGGCGCTGCAGGATGGATTGGACATGGTGGACGTACTCTTTGTGGGATTTGGAGAAGATGAGGATGTCATCAAGACACACATACATGAACTGGTTCAGTGTGTCCCTGAGCACATCACTGACCAAGTCCTGGAAGACCCCAGGGGCGTTGGTTAGACCAAAGGGCATTATGAGGTACTCGTAGTGTCCAGTCGGCGCGTAAACACTGTCCTCCAATCCCTCTCCTCCCAGATCCAGACCAGGTGATAGGAGTTGCACAGGTCAAGCTGGAAGCCCCCTGAAGTAGCTCAAAGGTGGTGGAGATGAGAGGTAGGGGGTACCAATTCTTTATGGTGATGTTGTTCATTCCCAGATTCAGTCATTAATTTAGGTTTCCATTGCCTTCCTTTCAGGAGCCAACAGGGAGTACAGGTATCCCTTGAAGGGGTGACGTACTGAGCTTCAGGTCTATGGCACAGTCATAGGGGTGGTGATGAGGCATAGAAGTGGCCTTGGATTTGCTGAAGACCTCCTTGAAGTCATGGTATTTTGGAGGCCCCCTGGCTAGGTCCAGGGTGGCCCCAGTGACTCAGTCAATATGGGGGTTATGGTGGCAGAGCCAGGAATACTCAAGGATGACAGGCAACTGTTTGGATGACTGGATGTGGAACTGGATGGTTTCATGGTGGATCCCAGACAGAGGTAAAACTCCAGCAACACTTGTAGTACTAGGAATAGCTTTATTGGTTGACCAACGCGTTTCGGCTCAGGCCTTCATCAGGGTCATCATGAAACACATTAAAATCAGCACTTAAAAAGGGTATGAAGAAGACAAAGGAATTCAAAAAAGTAAAAAAAAATTAAAAAAATGTGAAAGACAACCAATCACATCCATCCATACAACAAATCAGCCAATAGGACACATTAGAAGGTGGGTTGGGCCAGTGATCATGTGGCTTCAAGCCAATCATTGTTACAGATTACCAGAGAGGTGAAGGGAGTGTCTAATTGGGGACATGAGTGATACCATATTTGGTCCATGAAGTGAAGAAATGCAGCCAGGGGGTGGTAGCAAGTTTTTTATCTAATAGACTTTTACCCAGAATATGTCTATTCAATGTGGTATGCTTAAATAGCACTTTAATTTGCAGACTTTTATACAAACACTACAAAACCTCATG